>CANYLF010165222.1:0-26091 GCA_948193215.1 Bocquillonia castaneifolia
GTATCCGATCCTAAATTCTATAATTATTCTCATATAGAGAATCCTAAAGGCCAAAGCGAGCTAGCGGCACAGGAGCGATTTGAGTCACATGTAAATCTCTGTGAGTTATATCATTTTTATTTTATTTAATTGCTTGGATCCGTTTTATTTTCATTATAAAAATTTATACATATTAAATGATAAACATTATCTTATTATTGATTATTTTAATAATTTTATATATATCTATTTATATATACCTGCATGTTTAAGTGTATATATACATATATATATGGTAATGTGTCATTTATGAATGTCCCACTGGAGGGATAAAGGAGGTAAATGGAATGAGCGTCTTGGTGGGCGGCACCGGGATCATGTGCATATGATATTGATTGGGATTCAGGTATGTAAGGACATGGTAATGTGATATAACATGATTGGGTGTGCTAACCCCGCTTTGGATGCCAAGGGCTCTCGGGGCACATGTGTATTATATGGTAGGTACCGGGGCAGCCTCGGTTATGCCAATGGCTCTTGTGGTGCTGGTAACCTATTTGGATAAGAAAATTTGACTTAGGCCTTTAAGAACCAGGTTAGCCTCGGTTTGGATGCCAAGGGCTCTTGTGGCACTTGTATATACATTGGCCAAGTAACAGAATTGATATTGATATGTAGGTAAAGTTGGAAATAGGCCCAGTCCATTGGATTAAGAGACCCGAAAGGGACATTAGAGGAAAATTTGGGTTTAGGTGTTCTACTTCCCTTTCCTCCCTCCTTGGTATGTGTTAATTGTATTTGCCATTATAAAAATAATGTTTTTGGGCTTGCATGGTGATTATGTAAAATAGATTTGATATAATTTACTCAGTGAAGTCTGACTCCCCCCAACTCATTTTTTTCAGGTTTCTTATATTCAGACTTTATGTGTCAGTATTCGTTGTCAGATTCTTTTTTTCACTGGCTGTTAAGTATGTTTCGACTTGGTGTATCATAGACATGTATTTATACTCTAGAGCTGCAGTAGTGATCCATTTGCTTAGAATTATAAGTCCATGAGTTGGTAAATCATTTAATATATATATGTTTATAATATTACCATTAAAGTAAGTGGATATCATGATAATAATTATGAGTAGCTGTAAGGCTCCAGCTGGGATGCCGATTATTATTATTATTATTATTATTATTATTATTATTATTATTATTATTATTATTATTATTTATTTCTACTATTATTAGTATTGCTATTATTATTGCTATTACTATTAATAATGTTAATATTTATTTATACGAGGAATTTATACATATATATATTCGTTGTCAAATTATAAATACTGAATGCAGAAGGATGAACAATTTATTATGTTTATCGAGTTTAGGCTTGCTACGGGTTCTGGTAGCTAATCGCTTTCCTATTCTCTAGCACCGGTCACATATTCCAGTTTGGGTCGTGACATTTAATCACACTTGGAAAAGGATATATATATTTATTATAATTATATTATTTTAGTAAAAATAATATATTCTTAATTGCACTTGAAAAAGGACATGTTTTTTCATTAAAATAATAGAATTAAAACACTAATAGCAATAACAACAATAATATAAATCAAGAAATTTAATAAAAACAATAAACTAAAATAATAATTTTATAAAAAGAACATATCAATAATTGCATTATGAAATAATGTATTCATCAATAAAAAAAATTAACAACAGTAAAGAAAGTATAATGATTTAAAAAGAAAAAAAATTCGTAACTTGTAGAATCTTTCATATGAATTAAAAAAATTGAATGTAAGGTAAAACCAATAGCAGGATTGCAACGTTAAAACTTTGGAATTGTTTTGGCAACAATAATGCATAGTGTAGTGAGAGATGTAGCCGTAATCAAAACCTATCAAAACAAAACAAATTTCAATAAATCCCCATGCATTCCAAAAATGTCGAAAAGAAAAAAAAAACACTATAATAAATGCTAAAAGAGATATGAAAGAATTTAATTACTTAAAAAACTTTATAATAAATTTAATAAAAAACTTAAAAAATGTTTTATGTATATATCCATAAAAAACTTAATTATAATAATCATTGAAATGTTCAGAACGTCTTTGTGAGAATTGAAGTCTCTCTAAGGTTCCCCTATAGTCGCCTGGGTTAGCCGGACCAGCATAGAAAAGAAAAGGCTTGGGGTGGTCCTCGGGGATGACTCTGATGTTCAAGTTACTATTACTCTTTGAGAGTTTAAGTATATGTGTATGAAGGCTAGAATTGATTGATACCGTGTCCCCTTGTATGCAGGGGTTTATATAGTGATTGGAACGCTCCCCTTATGAATAGGAATCCTTGTCCTTATTGGCTTAGGAGTCATGTCTTTGTGTATACTTAGAGTTCCCCTTGGTGCAGGAATCCCCCGATGTCTAAGAGATCCCCCTCGTCTTAAGAATCAAGGTACCGAGATTGAGTGTGGGCTAATGTGATGCCCAAGGTAGGTTGGGCCCCTTGGGCCTTTTTGATATGATTCGTATCATAAGTGCCCCCTTAGTAGTGCTAATGTCAAAGACTTAGCATTTGGGCGAGTACTGCTATAAACATTTAGAAACTCTGGATCGTTTGCCTTTATCGCATTAATTTATACGGGCGAACGCTCGGTCACTACCTTGCCTTGGTTGGTTAAGGCCACATTTAATTAATGGGCGAGCCTTAATTTCATTTCACCTATTATTCGTGAAGGTGCCTCATATGAGGTCTTTATCACTGTGGCATCCTATCAGGACTTTGCATATTCCTTTGATACCGAGGTAACCTATTTTAGGTCGCCTATAAATCTGTCAGTTATGCACAGATATCAAGGAGACATGACTGTGCATGACTGCCATGTTTTACGGTGCATTTATTGGAATTATCAAGTTAAAATTGTACACTTCCCTCCTTTTTCTCTCTTACTGTCTTTTCAATTTACAAACAAAGAAATTGTTCTCTGTTCTCTCTTCCCTCCATCACCATCGTTTTTTCTTTTATCGACAAGCGATTTGTCATGCCAGCCAAAACGCCCCTCAACAAGTAAGTTCCTTTTATCTCTTATCAATTACTTTCTGGAATACTCGTCTGTTATGATTCGTTTGATGATGATCATATAGACTGTTGTAGATTTTAATATTCTTCTTCTATGTCAATATTTATCAACGATACTCTCGATTCCACTGTTATTCATGTGTGATGTTGTTTATTGATTTGTTATTTTACTTAACTATCTGCCATACCCACTATTCTGTGCAAGTGTTTCATAATATGCCTCTGTGAACTGTCCACACTTGCTTGCACTGTGTACATTAATTTAGAAACACCTATTGCATGGTTGATTGTCTATTAATCATCTGTTTGTTATGTTGTTTATGTCCTTAGGTTTTAGGCTGTTAATGGTGAGTTTGTCTTTACACCTGCCACCATCATCATCTTGTCTTCCTTCTAGTCGCCCTTCACCACCAGTGATACCCATTTTCTCGGACTCAAAAAACCCTAAATCAGTCCATTCCATATCTTCTGACGAGTCGGGTTGTGTGAACCAACCAAGTCGCCCACAACCAAAACCAAAATCAACCGAAAAGGCTTCCACTTCTCAGCCAACTCCCAAACCACTAAGCATAGAACCCATTACCATAGTTCACCCTTTACTAGAATTAGACTCAAAACCATTTGAACTTTGAGAAACCAATAACTTTTCTTTCACCTCCAGCAACAGTAATATAGGGTTCGCCCTTTCTGTCCCCCCGTAAACCAAAATTCAAAAAGAAACACATGACTTGAAAACCTATCAATGACATCACAGATCGCCACCCAGCTAAATGAATTCTAGCAGATCTAGATCTTTTTAAGTCTAGATATAGGGGATTACCTGAGGGCTATAGTGTTAGACTTCCTAACGATAGTAGTTATGCTAACCAAGCCTTATTACCCATTGAACAAATTGTATACAAGGAATGCATGGAGAGTGGACTTAGGTTCCCCCTGGATCCGACCCTTCAAAAAATCTTAGAGGATATCCAATGTCCTTTAAGTAGGCTACACCCAAATTCATATAAATTATTTATGGCGAACCTCTTACTCTGCAATCGTAAAAAATATAGGCTTACCCCTTATAGTCACCTGATTTTTGGATGCATGTCACGGAAATGGCTCAGAGTGCCCAATGATGAAAATGGTCCAGCATGGGACCACTCTCAGTACCCATTTCTTGGTTTGAAAGCAAAGAATGAAAAATAAGCTACTTCGGTTATAATCGAAGTAGCATTTCATGTTTTCTTTGAATCTTTTAAGATGTTTTCATGGTTTTCAACATTGTTTTTCCAATGAAAATGTTTTCTAAAGTTGCGCGATTTTCATCCTCAAAGTCAATTTCAAATTGGGGTTCATGAAGTGAAAATGCGGCCCCATACCTAATGTCTATCTTGTAAAGGGCATAATGTTTTTCTATAAAACTCCAAATCACCCAAAATTTGTGTCTATTTCATAGTTCAAGACGTGATCTACAATTTGGTCTCTAACAAAAATTTTCCAATTCAGCCGTTTTGGGGCTTAAAATCACAAAAACATTTCAGTTCTCATGAACAGCCGATCAGTTCATCATGAACAGATGATCGGTTGATCATGAACAAACGATCGGCTGTTCAAATAACCGATCGATTATGTGATCTGCAGGACATGAAAATTCACATTTTCTTATAACTTGTGGGCCCAACTCTCTATGGAATCAATTAGCATCATTTATGTCGGCCATTTGGGATGGAATACTGTTAATTTTGTCCCCCACATTCATTTTTCATCATTAAAAGCCCTTAAATAACCAATTCATGAGGGGTTTTTTTTTAAGAAAATCAAGGAGGGGGTTTTAAGCAAAATACAACCCTAATGCTCCCTTATAAATTCATCATCTTCTCATCTGCAAAGGGGA
Source organism: Bocquillonia castaneifolia (assembly GCA_948193215.1). Taxonomy (NCBI): domain Eukaryota; kingdom Viridiplantae; phylum Streptophyta; class Magnoliopsida; order Malpighiales; family Euphorbiaceae; genus Bocquillonia; species Bocquillonia castaneifolia. The sequence continues at coordinate 4,934 of CANYLF010165222.1, forward strand.
GAGGGGCTTTTGGGTTGACATTTCCTGAAAAAAAAACACATGATCTTTCATATACTTTGAAAATATTTTAGAAAAACAAGAAAAATAAATACATAAGAATATTAGGTTTTCTTCAAGCTTTTTTTTAATCTTCAATTCTTTGCTAGAATTTAATCTTGAAGGGTGTGACACTATAATTTCTGAGGGCACACCATGCATCCATGACCCAAGGATTTTAATTTATTTTCTTTGACTTATTTCTTATGTTCCATTACTTTATTTTCTATTTCATTAATTATGTGAGTTTGGTCATGATGATTTATTACTTATGCTTACTATCTTAACCATTATTATACATTTCTAACATAACTTGCATGATTTAGATGGTTCAATCACATGGATCAAGTTAGTTTGTGTCATTATTTGCTTACATAACTTAGTTTATAAGTTTTCTATCAATAATTTACATATGATTACGTGTTCTGATGTAGTATTTACTTAATTTATCATGATATAAATATATGATGATGATTGAGACATTTCTTATAATTTAATAAGCTTATTTTCTGATTTTACAGCAAGCTAACAACTTTTGTGCAAGTCCGGAGCACAGAGGTGATTGGCTTTTCGATCACTAAATCGAACAGGTGATCGGCTAATCGAATAGGTGATTGATGTGTGTGTAACACACATGGTATTTAGGGCTTAAATATGCTTAGTTTTAGGGAGTTTTCCCCCTTTTACTAAGTGTATACCATGCATACTCCACTTATTTGCATCATATAAGCATTTATGCATTCATTTTATTTATATTGAGTTTTATTAGTCATTTATGCTTGTTTTGGTGTAAATTTCATGTAGGTGTGAAGTTTGAATGGTTTGGAGCTTTTGGGCAAAAAGTGAGGAATTGAGCTTTAAAGAGCTAAGAAGCAGTCTTGCAAAACGGTCAAGTTCGGAGAGCCGAAACGGGTAATGTGTAAGGCAACTTGGAATGAGAAGCTACAAAACTCTAGAATTTTTAGTCTACTTCAATCTGCAATTGAAATCAGACCATTTGGAGCTAGGGTGAAGAAGATACGAGCCTTGCACCAAGACGCACTCTGGTGGCTGCCTGCAATGTAGCAGTAAAATGTTGAGGGCATTTTGAGGCTGAAGGAGACTGAATTGGAAAAAAAAAATTAAAACATTAAATTTGTATAGGACTTCCTAAATTTCAATTTAGCCTCAAAATTTTCTCAATTCGAAGTCCAGACGAGCAAGATACGCCTTCCGCAAGACAGCCTAGTTAACGGAAGCAACATGCTGCCCCCTAGCCCGGCCAGGCCCCCATTTTCCTTACCTGGTCGGGGTAAACTTCCAGTAGCCTCTCTTAACCTGCTGTTTTGATGGCCAGCCAGGCCTCCAAAACCTAGGCCCGGCCAGGTTGAGTTCCTGCACTCCCAAACTCTCCTAAATAGCCCCCAAACTTGATTTTTAAGGTACCAAGTGACCCAAAACAATAGAGGAGCCACTTAGAGAGAGAAAATACTTAATTTTAGTGAGAGAAACATCAAATTTGAGTAGATTAACTTAGTTTTAGATTAGATTAAGTTGTAAGAACTCTTTAATTTCATCAATCTATAAAAAGTACCTTTGCTATTTTGGAGAAATCCTTTGTTCTTATTTACTTTCTTGAGTTTCTATCGGTAATATCTCTTCAATCTTCATCTTTATCTTTAATTTATGTTTATTTTCCATGATGTGTGAGTAGATTTACATGCTCTAGGATTGGGTGAAGCTTGTTCTATGTGATGATGCTTTGAATGTGTTTGCATGCAATTGCTTGGGTTTTCTCTCTCTTAGGGTTTCTTGTATGCTGTTATATTATGTGTTTATGTTGATGGCCACTTCATGAATGCTTTATTAATACTTGATGGCATTGAGAAATGTTGTTGGGTGTGGTTATACATGCAAGAATGCTAGTGTGTTTTGTTTATGGGAGCTCTCAAGGACATTGGTAGGGGATTTGGGTAGATAAAGTGTTTATAGGATTGCTTTGCATGCTAAGGGGCTTTGGAGAGCTTGTCCCCATGCTTGGTGACTTATGATCTTGAACCTAGAGATAGGCTTAGACTATTAAAAACCATCTCACCTATAATGTGAGTTAACCTAGGCAATTGTATCTGTTGGTGTTTAATGTGTTGTTGCTAGAACTAGTGGATCCCTATCCTAGAGTTTAATTCCCATTGATTGAATTGTTATTTACTATAATTGTGTTTTATTTACCTTTATTCAATTGACACCTTAGTGAATTTGGAATAGGTCAATTGCATTATTTTGTTTGATTTCTTTAGTTTTTGTTTGCTTATATTATAAACTCCCTTTCGATTGCTTGGATAAACTATTGTAAATTGTATGATTAATACTTGAAACTACCAACTCCTTTAGGAAAACGATATTTGAACTTACCTTTTATTACTCGATGACACCCGTGCACTTGCAGCCTAATCAAGTTTTTGGCGTCGTTGCCGAGGAGTTAGTACTAGTTTTGATATTAATTGTTAATTTGCATGCTTAATTCAAGCATTTCTTTTTATTGTTTGTTTGTTTTTCAACTTTCTAGTGCTTGTTCACTTATCTCCTTGTTTGTTTTATAGGTGTATGAACTTACCCCCTAACTTTGACCCGAAAATTGAAAGAACACTATCCCAGATTAGAGTTGCAAGGAGGAAATTTCAAGCACTTTTAAGAGATGAAATGGCCGATGATGTTCCACCACATGGAGTTCCACCAAATGGAGGCAATGGTAACCAAAGGCATTAAGAGAATATGCTATGCCTAATGACCAAGGCATTGGACACCCGATTTTGGGACCCGCCATAGTTCCAAACAACTTCAAGCTTAAGCTGGCCTTGATCTAAATGATACAACAAAATCAATTTAGTGGAAGTGGAATTGGGGATGAAGATGTCAATGCACATCTTTTGAGCTTCTTAGAGATTTTTGCAACTATCAAGATCAATGGAGTTCCTCCTGAAGTTATCCAATTGAGGCTTTTCCCTTTCTCCTTAAAAGACAAAGCTAAGCTATGGCTATCTTCAATGCCACCGGGCACATTCAACACTTGGGCCAAATTGTCATAAGCATTCTTATCCAAATACTTTCCGGCCACCAAAATCGCAAAGTTGAGGGAAGCTATCACAAAGTTCCAACAACAATATGATGAGTCCTTGTACGAAGCATGGGAAAGATTCAAGTATCTTATTAGGAGATGCCCACATCATGGTTTGCCCAAATGGCTTGTAGTGCAAACATTTTACCAAGGAATCTCCCCTCAAACAAGATTGAGTCTAGATGCGGCGGCAAATGGGAGTTTGATGAACAAGACCCACCAAGAGGCAATGGACTTAATTGAAGACATGGCTTTGAATAGTTTCCAAATGGGGAGCAATGGTACAAGGATGGTGAGGAAGCAAGCCGGGGTGATTGAAACGGATGATGTGATGGCTATACATGCCAAGATTGATGCTTTGACTAGGCACTTGTCAAAGATGCAAGCAAGTGGTATGGCTTCTAATCAACATCATGTAGCTAATTGTGAATTGTATGGAGGTATTAGGCACACTAGTCAAGCTTGTGAGGTTGGGAACCCATTTTCTTCAAATGGGAATGAAAGTGTGAACTTTGTGGGTAACCAAGGGGGTAATCCTTTCTCAAACACTTTTAACCCCAGTTGGAGGAACCACCCAAACCTATCATAGGGAGGGAACCAAAACCAACACCAAAACCACAACCAATCCAACTTCAACCAAAGGCAACCGAACTACCAAAGGCCACCCTTAAACACTCAAGCCCCAACGAACCACCCACCCTACCAAAACCAATATCACCAAGATTCTAAGCCATCTATGGAGAGTCTCATGGAGACTATGATGAAACAACAAAAGGAAATGATGGCAAACCAATAAAAGATTATAGAGCAACTTTCTCATAAAGTCGATCAATTAGCCACTCACAACAAGATCCTAGAAAACCAAATAGCAAACCATGCACCTTCATCTTCTAAAAAACCAATTCCTAGCCAACCACAACAAAACCTCAAAGGACATACTAATGCCATATTCTTGAGAAGTGGTAAGGAAGTTAAAGGAATAGTTGGTGAGGACACCAAGTCAACTCCAAGTTTGGGGGGTGAAAAGGAGGTTGATGAAAAGGTAGATGAGGAGATTGAATTTGAACCTCGTGTGGCAAGTGAGAAATACACAAAAGAGATTGAGGAGAAGGATGATGCTTTGTTGAAGCAATATGCAAGGGACAAGAGGCCAAAAGTTGATGAGACCAAGCCTAAGAAGGATTCTAAAGTTTATGTGCCTCCCTTGCCATTTTCAAAGAGGCAAGAAAAACCAAGGCTTGAACAACAATTTTCTAAGTTTGTTGAAGTGTTTAAGAAGCTTCACATCAACATCCCTCTCTTGGAAGCTCTACCCTAAATGCCGGTCTACTTAAAATTTTTAAAAGACATCATGAGCCATCGGAGGGAATTGAAAGATGTAGAAACCGTTGCTTTGACCGAGGAGAGTAGTGCGGTTATCCTCAATAAGCTACCACCAAAGCTAAAGGATTCAGGTAGTTTTTCTATCCTTTGCTCTATAGGATCTATGACCTTTGACAAAGCTTTATATGACCTTGGGGCTAGTATAAGCTTGATGCCATTGTCGGTTAGTAAGAAGTTGGATGTAGGTGACTTGGAACCCACAACCATCTCATTGCATTTGGTGGATAGATCCGTGACCTACCCCTGTACTTATCAAGGTTGGAAAGTTTTATGTCCCAGTCGATTTTATTGTGTTGGACATGGAGGAAGACAAGCATATCCCCATCATATTTAGGAGACCCTTTCTTGCCACCGTCGGCGCCCTCATTGATGTAAAGAATGGAAGGTTAACATTTAAGGTGGAGGATGAAATTGTGGAGTTCACCTTAGATCAAACTAACAAAAAGCCTATGGTTCATGAGATAGAAAGGTGCATGAGGGTGGATATTATTGATGAATTAGTGCAAGAGGTTATGGGAAAGCGAACTCCTAGTGATCCACTTGATGAACGCTTGCAATTGAAGGAGGAAGACCTATCAAAGGAAGCCCTCTACTTTGTAGGGAGCATGGGATCCAATTCACCTTATCCAAAGAAGTATGTGCCTACATTTGAGCCCTTAAGGAGAGATGAGGACCTTAAAGACAAGACCAACAATGAAGCCCCCAAGGTAACTCTAAAACCACTTCCTAAGCAATTAAGGTATGAATTTCTTAACCCTAACTCTCATTTTCCATTCATTATAAATAATGCCTTGCCTTGTGATGAATTGGATGTGTTGAAACATGCACTTGCACCTTTTAGGAGATCATTAGGCTATAGCATTGATGACATAAAGGGCATTCATCCTTCATTGTGCATGCATCGCATTCATATGGAAGAGGCTTTTAAGCCATCAATTGAGCCTCAAAGAAGGTTAAATCCAAACATGAGGGAGGTGGCTAGGAAAGAAGTGATCAAGCTTCTTGATGCGGGAATTATTTATTCAATTTTCGATAGCAAGTGGGTTAGTCCGGTAAAAGTTGTACCCAAGAAAGGGGGAATAACGGTTGTTGAGAATGAGAAAGGGGAAACCATGCCAACTAGGTTAGTGATCGGGTGGAGAATGTGTATAGACTATAGGAAGTTAGACCCTAGCACTAGGAAGGACCATTTTCCTTTTCCATTCATTGACCAAGTGCTTGAAAAGCTTACAAAGCATAAATATTTTTGCTCACTTGATGGTTATTCCAGTTTTTACCAAATCCCCATACACCCCGATTATCAAGAAAAGACCACTTTCACTTGTCCTTATGGAACATTTGCATTTAGAAGGATGCCTTTTGGGTTGTGTAATGCACCCGCAACATTTCAAAGATGCATGCAATCTATCTTTTGTGATTACATTGATGATTGTGTAGAGGTATTCATGGATGATTTTTCCATTTATGGCTCTACTTTTGATGAATGTTTGTCTAATATAGTAAAAGTTCTTAAAAGGTGTAAAGACACTAAATTGGTGCTAAATTGGGAGAAATGCAATTTTATGATCACGGAAGGAGTTGTGTTAGGGCATTTGATCTCGGAATGTGGGATTGAGGTTGACAAGGCAAAGGTGGAAATCATAGAGCATATGCCCCCACCAACCAATGTGAAGGGTGTGCAAAGTTTCTTGGGACATGTTGATTTTTATAGATGCTTCATCAAAGACTTTTCTAAGATTTCTAAACCTTTGTGCAATTTACTTGCTAAAGATTGTGACTTTGTGTTTGATGATGCTTGTTTGAATGCTTTTAATAGGATCAAGGAGGCACTTGTCACGGCTCCTATAATTCAACCACCGGATTGGAATCTTCCCTTTGAGTTAATGACGGATGCAAGTGACTATGCAATTGGGGTGATTCTTAGGCAAAGAAAGGATGGAAAGCCACATGTGGTTTATTATGCAAGCCGGTTGCTAGATGAGGCCCAAATCAACTACACCACAACGGAGAAGGAGTTCTTGGCGGTTGTGTATGCCTTGGACAAATTCTGGCAATACTTGGTGGGTTATAAAGTAATTATCTTCACCAACCATGCGGCTATCAAGTACCTCATGACAAAGAAGGATGCAAAAGCTAGACTTATCAGATGTGTGCTCCTACTCTAAGAGTTCGATACTGAGATTCGGGACAAGAAAAGTGTAGAGAATGTTGTGGCGGATCATTTGTCAAGGCTAGAAGGCATGGATGACTTACTTTCCAAAGAACCCCCCCATTAATGATGATCTTCTGTGGGAGAATTTGTGTCAAGCTCAAGAAGTCATTACCCTAAGCCCTTGGTATGCGGATATAGTGAACTATTTGGTTTGTGGTGTCTTGCCTTCAGAGCTTAGCTATAATCAAAAGAAGAAGTTCTTGCGAGATGAGAGGAGGTACCATTGGGATGAGCCCTTGCTCTTTAAGGCTTATCCCGATGGCATTGTGAGAAGGTGCATCCCCGAGGATGAAGTGCAAGATGTTCTCCATCATTGTCATGCCTCACCATATGGAGGACACTTTGGGACTATCAAGACCGCTAATAAAATTCTTCAATGTGGCTTTTATTAGCCAACACTCTTCAAGGATGCCAAGGATTTTTGTACTTCATGTGATGCTTCTCAAAGAGTTGGTGATACGGGAAAAAGGAAGCCTCAGAATCCAATCCTTGAGGTAGAGGTGTTTGATGTGTGGGGTATAGACTTCATGGGACCATTTTCAAACTCTTTTGGAAAAAAGTACATACTTGTTTTGTGTAGATTATGTGAGTAAATGGGTTGAAGCTATAGCTACTCCTACCAATGATGCAAGACTAGTCAAGAAGTTCCTCAAGAAGTACATTTTTACTCACTTTGGCACCCCAAGAGCCATTATTTCGGATGGCGGTTCCCATTTTTGCAACAATGGCATTGCCACTCTTTTGAAGAAGTATGGTGTTACTTACAAAGTTGCCACTCCCTACCATCCCCAAACTAGCGGTCAAGTAGAGTTGGCAAATAGGGAGCTAAAGCTTATTTTGGAGAAAACCGTGGGCAAAGCAAGAAAAGATTGGACGGATAAGCTAGATGATGCTTTATAGGCATACCAGACTGCTTTTAAGACTTCCATAGGTACTACTCCTTTTAAACTCATCTTTGGAAAGTCTTGTCACTTGCCGATGGAACTTGAGCACAAAGCTTATTGGGCCATCAAGAAATTGAACTTTGATTTGAAGAAAGCTGACGAGAAAAGGTTACTTAATTTGAATGCTTTGGATGAACTCCAATTGGATGCTTATGAGAGCGCTAGGATCTATAAGGAAAAGGCTAAGAGGTGGCATGACAAGCATATCTTGAGGAGGAACTTTGAGATTGGTGACAATGTCTTACTTTTTAATTCAAGACTTAAGCTTTTTCCGGGCAAGCTCAAGTCAAGATGGTCCAGCCCCTTTAAGGTTACTAATGTTTTCCCTCATGAAACAATTGAGATTGAAAGTGGCAAAGGGGAGAAGTTCAAAGTCAATGGGCAAAGAGTTAAGCACTACTCAATGGGCACTCACATTCTGGACAAGATGTCGGTGCCTTTGGATGAACCAAGCAATTAAGAAAGCAAGGTCAAGCTAGAGACCTTAAACAAGCGCTCTTGGGAGGCACCTCAAGAATCTATATCCTTTTGTACATATCCTTTGATTTACATTTCTTTTGCATTTGCATTTGCATTTTTGGTCTTTAATTAGTTTTTGTTAGTAAGTGGTTATCAATTGTATTGCATTCATCCATGCACATTTTGGTTTTGACATATTTGATTTAACCTTGATACTCAATTTGATCATATCCATGGATAATTAGTCAACTTTGATTGTATTTTGGGTAATCAAAATGTGCTCTTAATGTCTTAGAACCAAAGACTTGCAAAGAAATTTGAATATAATTTAAATGCTATATACTTTGGAAGTTTCAAAATTTTCACAATCTTTGCTTTAGTCTCGGTTTAATTTGGTGTTAATTTTGATTAATTCTCCATGATTGATGTCTTTTTGGGATGTTAAAGTGTGTTTTTATAGGTTTTTAATCAAAAATTGTGCAAAAGGTTCGAAGGAAATCGAGCTAAGGAGTCGGAAATGAGCATTGGAGGAGTGGTATTCAAGCACCCAAGCAACCAGCCCCAACCAACCCCAACCAACCTCAACCAGCCCTAACCAGCCTCAACCAGCCCTTCCCCCTAACCTACTACCCCTAGGCCCAGCCGAGCCACCAATACCCTTACCCGGCCGGGTAACCACCCAGCCCCCTCCCCTTGCTTCCTAGCTCACCCTTTAAGCTGTCCTAACACCCCAAAACCCTCATTTCTCACTTCTACTTTCTCTTTCATCTTTTCTAACTCACCAAATCCTCTCAAAACATAAGAACACTCTCCTAAAACATAAATTTCTTCACCCAAATCATCAAAATCAACCATCAAAAACCCAAATTCACCAAAAATTTCACAAACCCATAAGCTAAAATGGTGAGAACTAAGACTATAGCAAACAAAACAAAGGTTTCAAAGGGAAAGGAGAAGGTTGGCTCTTCAAGACAACAAGAATACATTTATGAAGAACCAATGGATGAAATGCAAGAAGATGAAATGGAGGTTGCCCTACAACCAATTGGGGATTCCCAACACAAATTCTCAAGTGAAAATTTGAGGTATGTTACTTTTGAGAATGACCAAAAGTTTGCTCAAAGATTCAAATTTATGATATCTAGGGGTGTAGGAGTCCATAAATTCATTGATATGGTTACACTAAGGTTTTTAGGAATAGATAAAGAAGTTAAACAATATTTTGCAAATATTGGTTGCTTGAAATTTTTAAATGTTCAACCTATGGTGTATCCCGAACTTGCTTGTGAGTTTGTGGCTTCTATTAAAAAATCAACTTGGAATGGTTGTGTTGATTTTAGGATGTGAAATAAGAACAAGAGGGCAAGCTATAATACCATTTATGATGCTTTAGAAGTGACTAAGGAAGGGTATGAAAGTGTTGAAATAGGATTCAATGATGGCATGTTTTGGCAAGAAATAACCGGAGAAAATCATTACAACCCATCCAAAGCCAAAGCATCTAGCATCATGCATTGAAAGTTGCTCAAACACTCCTAGCATACAAAATATTTGGTAACATAAAGAGTAGTGGTCATGTGCCCAACGAAATGCTTTTTGTCTTGTGGTGTATGGTGAAAAAATAAGAACGTAACTTGGTGAGGTTTATGTTTAACAAATTATGGAGAGCGATTCCTAGTAAGGGCTTAATAGGTTGTGGGATGTTTGTCTCTCAAATTGCAATTCACCTTAGGCTACTTGACCGTAACAACACACCACTAATCCACCTTGAAAAAGAATTTTTGGATTTTCAATATTTGTGCACAATTGATGTTTGCCAATGGAATGGAAAGCCGTGGATGTTGTATGAGCCAAAAGACAATGAAAACAACAAAGGCAAGAAAGCTTCCAAGAGGAAAATAGGTGAAGGCTCCTCCGCACAAGTCCAAGATGAAGATGAAATTGATGATGAGAGCAAAGATGAAGACAATATGCCACCTTCACCAACTTCAAGAGGTGGACGGCTTCCCATCAATACGAGAATCATCTACAAGTTGGACGACCTTGAGCAAAGGATCAACAAGATGGAGGAGAATACCAATGCTAGACTCGGAACAATGCAAAACTCCATTGATGGGCTAAGTGGTGAAATCTGCAACTTGGGAGTCTAATTAGCTAACTACTTTGGCAACATCAACCTCCACCACCTCATGAAGATTGACTCTACATCAACACTTGATGGGTTAAATTTTTCTTTTAACTTGATTTACTTTTGACTATTGATGAATGTAATAACTTTATGATGATGCACTTATTTCTATTTGCTTTTTAGGATTTAGATTTAATATTTTGACATGCTAAGTACTCTAATCCATTATGTGAGTAATTTTGGTGCATTTGGTGGACTCTTGGTTCCACAACTCATGTATGGATTTAATGCTCTAATTTGTGAATGTGATTAGCCTTATAACCTTGTGAAAAATGTCTCTAAATGAATGCCTTTGGGATATCTATCTTTTATATTACACTGAGAATGCTCATTTCAAGGTAAATCATGTTCAATAGAGACAATGAGGACATTACCTCATTTAAGTTTGGGTGAGTGAGTAAGTTACCTCGATTTTTTCTTTCCGATTTTTAGTCCCTCCAAACTTAAGCAATTTGTGCCAATATGCATGAATCAGTCAAAGGTTAGTCTCTCTCAAATTTTTGTCAATTTTTTCATTTTGTCAAATTTTGCCAATTTCCTACCTTAGGTTTGCTTAATTTCTTGTTTTTGTTTTTGCCTTTATATTTTGCTACTTTAAGCTTTAGTAAATTTTTCCTTGTTTTGTTTTAATTTTGAAAAAGTGTTTCTCTCTAACTAGCACTTAAAATTTTTAATCTCTCGAATTTTTGAAATTTTCTCAAATCACTTGGGCTTATATACTTTAAACTACCCCCCTTTTTGTAGATGCTTGTACATACTTTTGCATTCCCTTTGTATATATATATATGCTTAGTAAATTAGGGCCAATCCACTTTTAAGACTTGAATGCGTATTTTAATCCTTTAATCAATGTTTTTGCAAAATGTTTTGAACCTTAAGAGCTAGTTTGTGATTATGGAAAGTTGAAATCTTTACTAAAATTTTTAACTCAATGAATTTCAAAATTAAGGGTTTTTAGTTATGGGAAAGCGGGATCTCATTTGGATATGTGGGTGAGGACTTTGCCTCCAACCCTAACCTTTTGTCAAATTAGGCTTCTAATCTCCTCCTTAACCATTGATCATGGGCCAAAACTCTACCTCAAAAGTCTTTTCTTGCCAACATTTATTGCATTTTTCATTTGCACGTTTAATTTATTTGCATCTACTCCAATAGGTGAGCTTATTCTCACTTATGAGTACCCAATTATGTCTTAAATTCGCCTTAGTGGAGAGTTGGGTGTTAGCATCACAAATGCGGGCATTCGCGAAAATGAAGCTAGGTATCCATGATAAGGACATGCTTGCTATGAATAAGGTAAAATCTTTCCATTGAAAAAAAAAAGAAAAAGAAAAATCAAATAGCAAAGAAAAGAAAAGGAAAAATTGCATTGCATTGCATTGCATTCATGGAATAAGTTGGTTTAAGACTTAGGGGCATGTGGGGATCCGCCTTGGTTTGAGGAGCCGGTTAGGACTCTAATGGAAACAAGGGGCTAGTTTTGGAAGTATGAGCCCTCTAACATTTACCTTTTAGTGAGACCACCTAAACCCGGTGCTTGTTAGTTGTTCCCTTCTTCATTTAGGTGCATGAGTCAAATCTTTTAGCATTGTTTTTGGCAAGTACGAGTCATGGGCTAGTGATTGAGAATGATTTCTTCTTGTAATTGCTTGATTAGTTGATTAAAGTATATATTCCTTTCTTAAACTTTGATTGGCCAATTTTTACTGTGTTTTGGGAATTTTGAGGGTAGTTTAAAATTGATGCTTTTACATATTTTCACACCTACATGTGTCTATGTGCCTACATACTTACTTCCTATGTTTGGATGATTGCTTGAGGACAAGCAAACATTTAAGTTTGGGGGAGTTTGATGTGTGTGTAACACGCATAGTATTTAGGGCTTAAATATGCTTAATTTTAGGGAGTCTTTTCTACTTTTTCTAAGTGTATATCATGCATACTCCCCCCTATTTGCATCATATAAGCATTTATGCATTCATTTTGTTTATATTGAGTTTTATTAGTCATTTATGCTTGTTTTGGTGTAAATTTCACGTAGGTGTGAAGTTTGAATGGTTTGGAGCTTTTGGGCAAAAAGTGAGGAATTGAGCTTTAAAGAGCTAAGAAGCGGTCTTACAAAACGGTCAAGTTCAAAGTGCCGGAACGGAAAATGCATAAGGTAACTTGGGATAAGAAGCTCCAGAACTCTATCATTTTGAGTCTACTTCAATTTACAATTAGAATCAGACCATTTGGAGCTAGGATGAAGAAGATACGAGCCTTGCACCAAGACGCACTTCGGTGACTGCCTGCAATGTAGCAGTAAAATGTTGAGGGCATTTTGGGGATGAAGGAGACTGAATTGGAAAAAATCTTAAAACATGAAATTTGTAGAGGACTTCCTAAATTTCAATTTAGCCTCAAGAATTTCTCAATTCGAAGTCCGGACGAGCAAGATACGCCTTCCTCAAGACAGCCCAGCCGATGGAAGCAACATGCTGCCCCCTAGCCTGGTCAGGCCCCCATTTTCCTTACCTGGCTGAGTAAACTTCTAGCAGCCTCCCTTAACCTGCTGTTTTGATGCTCGGCTAGGCCTCCAAAACCTAGGCCCAGCTAGGTCGAGTTCCGACACTCCCAAACTCTCTTAAATAGCCCCCAAACCTGATTTTTAGGGTACCAGGTGACCCAAAACAGTAAAGGACCCACTCAGAGAGAGAAAATACTTAATTTTTAGTGAGAGAAACATCAAATTTGAGTATATTAACTTAGTTTTAAATTAGATTAAGTTGTAAGAACTCTTTAATTTCATCAATCTATTAAAAGTACCTTTGCTATTTTGGAGAAATCCTTTGTTCTTATTTGCTTTTCTTAAGTTTCTATCGGTAATATCTCTTCAATCTTCATCTTTATCTTTAATTTATGTTTATTTTCCATGATGTGTGAGTAGATTTACATGTTCTAGGATTGGGTGAAGCTTGTTCTATGTGATGATGCTTTGAATGTGTTTGCATGCAATTGCTTGGGTTTTCTCTCTCTTAGGGTTTCTTGTATGCTGTTATATTGTGTGTTTATGTTGATGGCCACTTCATGAATGCTTTATTAATACTTGATGGCATTGAGAAATGTTGTTGGGTGTGGTTATACATGCAAGAATGCTAGTGTGTTTTGTTTGTGAGAGCTCTCAAGGACATTGGTAGGGGATTTAGGTAGATAAAGTGTTTATAGGATTGCTTTGCATGCTAAGAGGCTTGTGAGAGCTTGTCCCCATGCTTGGTGATTCACGATCTTCGACCTAAAGATAGGCTCAGACTATTAAAAACCATCTCACCTATAATGTGAGTTAACCTAGGCAATTGTATCCGTTGGTGTTTAATGTGTTATTGCTAGAACTAGTGGATCCCTATCCTAGAGTTTAATTCTCATTGATTGAATTGTTATTTACTATAATTGTGTTTTATTTACCTTTATTCAATTGATACCTTAGTGAATTTGGAATAGGTCAATTGCATTATTTTGTTTGATTTCTTTAGTTTTTGTTTGCTTATATTATAAACTCTATTTCGATTGCTTGGATAAACTATTGTAAGTTGTATGATTAATACTTGAAACTACCAACTTCTTACCTTTAATTACTCGACGAGACCCATGCACTTACGGCCTAGTCACATGGTTCCAGGGCGGAAGAGCTCTAAGAAGCTCTATGTTAATACACTAGTTAGACACCTTTTGAGCTATAGGCCAGAGTTTGACTGGGGATTTGATCAGATGGCCCATGTCTTCATTCTGTACCTACTGGGTAGCACTATCTTCTGTGATACGAACTCTACCATCGGCTTGCACTTCATCCCTATTCTCAGAGATTTTAATCAGATGAGCGGGTATGACTGGGGCTTCCTAGCTTTGGCCTATCTGTACCTTTGCATGGATAGGGTTTCTCATGGTGCGGTGAAGTTCTGCAGCTTCTGGCACGCCACTCATGTGAGTTACTTTAACTTTTGCTTTCCTCGATTGCCTTACTTGCTTTATACTCCTCTGACTCTTCTTTTGCAGGTCTAGGCTATTGAGTTAGGCTTGATTTGCCAGTTCTTCCCACTAGAGCATCGGTATACATTTCTTATCCTTAGGCGTTAGGGTTTACAGCGAATGTGCATTCATGCCATTGACGTCAATGGTCACCGCGTGTACCTTAACTTGCTGACTACTTTTAGGGTAAAATAAATAAAAGAAAATTTATTAGTTTTAAACAATTAACATGAGTTAGAAAATACTTACCTTGACTCTTTCTATTTTAGCTTAACAGGAGATGGTTGGGCTAGATGGAGGGATTGCCACCCTATGTTATTACGTCCTTGCCCAAGGATGACTTGAGGATTCTTCTAGAGGGTCCTGGACTTAAGATGTGGTTCTTAGGCGAGAGGACTCAATGCCAGTATCTGACCGGATTTTGCAGGAGACCTAGCGATCCTCTCTTTGAGATGTTCTGGGGACATGAGCTGACGAACAATACCTTGGCTACAGCTCTAGATGGCTTTTAGTGTACATCCTTTCTTTCTCACTCGAATGATTACGCTTCTTTCTTACGTTCGAGGTGCCTTCCGACTCTACCTTTATCACCCAGGATGCTTGCTAAGGTAAAATGCCATCTTTTTACTTTTCTGATAATTGTTCATCTTGCTAGCATGACTCATAATCATTCTTTTCCAGGTATCTATGGGTGTTGTGACCTTTTCTAGTTTTGATGAGGATGAGGATGATGGAGATTCTGGAGGCTCGGATGATGATGATGATGCCCCCAGTCCTGGGCCAGGTGTTGCCCCTGGGCCGAGTAGGAGGACCCGTACTTCTACTAGAGGAGCTATGCAGAGTTCAGAGGCTGCTACACCTCGTTCATCTCCTTATGCATCCAGCAGTCGAGGAGACATAGTGCCAGTCCATATCACAGAGTATCCTGGATTATCAGTTCATCATAGGACTGTTGTTGGTCTAGTTGAACATTTCATCTTACAGCTGATCCTTCCAATTCTTACACAGATGGATGTACTCATGTAAGTTATCTCAACATTCTCTCTTTAGTTTGTACCTACATATGGATTCTAACTCTTATTCACCCAGGTTCCTATCGATGAGGTTTCACAACTATCATCATACTTTCAGGCCAGCAAGGCCCATCTGGTAGAGACTTTCAATACATGGAGGCAAACCCATAGCTTTTCTTGTAGAATAGTAGCTGAGTTGAAGGCTCAGCTTGCGGCATTGGACATCCCAGCTGAAGGAGCTGGTGGGGTCTAGATTGGTGAGCAGCATGCCGGCGGTGAGACTGAGAGTTAGCCAGCAGGTGGTGATGAGGAGAACTCTGAGGAGTCGGAGGAGGAGGAGGAGGACGATGCGTAGACGTCCTTATTTCTGTATTTGAACTTGTTCTACTTCCTGAACCTTGATATGTACATGTATTTCACACATTTGGTACAAATATGCGAATGTATGCATGATTGTTAGACATTATGGATGCATGTATGTATGTTTCCTATACTACCATTAGTGAATGTATGCAAATTTTCTAGTTAATAGATATGTATGCACGCGATTTTGTAAATTTATGTATGCATGTATGTCTCTCTTATGATTTCTTATCATGTATGTATGAAATGTTGTGCATGGAATCCCCCTGGAACTCCGAAAATTTGCGTCAATCGTTGAATCACCGAGAGGAGCTAAGCCAGGGCCCAACACCACTCAGGGGAGTGGCGTTTGCCACTAACGCCACTGAGGGATAGGCGTTGAGTGGTAACGAAACTCTTTTGACTGGCGTTGGTCCGCAATGCCATTCCTTCATCTTTAGGCTTTTCTTCATGATTTTTCACTCTGTTTTGACTCCTTTTTCAACTAGGACTTCCCCAGACTCTGTGGGTTATAAATAGAACCTCTAGGGCAGCCTTGAATCATTAGAAAATACCAAACACACTCTTTAGAAGTTCTTTTGAATTGCAAAGATGTTCTGAAAGTCTATAAACACTCTTAGAAAACATCTAGGAAGCATGGAAACAGAAACCTAGAATTCCTTAGACCAATACCACTTTACAGAGTTTAGAGCTTTCTTCAATTTCCCATTCGACATCAAACTCCTGCATGCAGCTTCGGGATGCTAGAGTACCAAACACCATGTCTTCCGCTTCAAAGGAGTCGAATTATGCCCCCTTTTTGAAGAATTCAAAGGTATTCTCAACAAGTTGTACCGTTCTAATGCTCCTCTAGCATTGCCCTCTGCTTATAATCAAACTCCAGAATCTCTAGCTAGTTTCTTTGGAATAACCCTAGGATAGATACTTCCATGTATTGAGGGTCAATCTCTCTTGACTCAACCCCTGTTGGAATTGAGGAGCTTTAAGGCAAATAATAGCAGGTCTTGGCAAAGGAACACTAGCTTCTGTCTTTATGCATAATTCTTACTAGTTTCTACTGAAGGTAGAGGTAACTTTCAGATTGCTCATGTTCTGGAGCAAGTTGAAAGTGGTCATAATCCCTTCCCCATCATCTTGGCTGAAACCATTGTCGGCTTAAACTCTATCAAGCATACTCAACGCCTTCGAGGCAGCCCATTACTTCTCCAGGTATGCATCCCTTATCATGCTTCTATGTTCTCTCCTATTGATCTTAACTGATTTATTCCTATACTTCTTTAATCCAGATTTGGTTGAAGGAAAAGCTAGGCGTACTGATGCCCTCAGTAAACCCTACAACTTACAGGCCTCGGCAGTTTCAATCTAGAGGACATGTGTTGTCCAAGGCTGAACGTGCTGCATTAGAGATTTCTGGCAGTTGGACCGATTTTCTCCTATCCAGGAATGAGGAGTCGATCTACTAGCATTGTCCATGATGGAGATTGAGCTTCGTCACTACCTCTATGCTAGACGACTGTGTGCAGATTGCTAGCTTCGGTGCTGTCACCTTTTATACTCCATCTAGAGTCTGTAGGCAGTATGGCATGGCTCAAAGAATATTACATCCCTTTACTCCTTATGCTGTTGCTCCATTCTTCTTGAGGGAGATCTGTTCTCACTAGGTTAGTAAATCTTTTGCAAGGAATCTAAGCTTTACCCAATGACCAACTACTGATGATGAATACAAGGCTTGGGTTGATCTGGTAAGTGCTACTGTTGACCCGTCCATATCATGGCAAACATGGATCTCATGGCATGGCTTTATTCGCAGGCTGAGTTGTCTGATGATGAAGGCAGAGGTGTTGAACTGTATGTTACAAGCAACAGAAAAAAGAGCAAGAGAGGATGCAAGGAAAGAAATGAATGCAAGCTTTGATAACATCAAGTGGCTAAAGAGACACAAGAAGAATTAGGTCTCATAACCATTTTTTTTATTCATGTAATGTTTTAGCTTTTTAGTTATGCAGATACATATTCAAGTACTATAAGAAAGTTTGACACTTTTCTTTTGTAAAAGGTTCATTTTATTAATATTAGCATAATAAGCGTACTTTAGCTTTTACAACTGATATTACTGCTTCCTTACTTTTTTTCTCTCATTGCCTTAATTTTTGCCTAGACTGCATCTTTGTGAGGTTTTCACCCCAGCAGGCCTTTTGCCCTAATTTTTGTCTAGAGTGCCTTTTTGCAAGGTTTTCACTCTAGCGGGCTCCCTTATTTTGCATGAGTCGCCCAAATGTGTTTTTAACTCATCGGGATTCATTATTTTCACACATTTTTCTAAAGGTAGTATTTCTTAAGACGATCCATGTTTATGGGTTGCTCGAACTCGTTCCCTTCTAGATCTAAAATCTTCGCAGCTCCCTTAGACATGATCTTCTTGATCAGATAGGGACCTTCCCAATTGGGATTGAATTTCCCTTGCGGATCAAATGTAATGGGCCTGGCCTACTTCAACACCCAAGATCCTTCTTTGATTGGCCTGACTCCGATTACCTTGTTGAAAGCCCTTGCTATTCTTTGCTGATATACTTGCGTATGATGGAGAGTTTTCTACCTTTTTTCCTCTAAAGACAACAGCAGCTTGTACCTTGCTTCAGCCCATTGTGGTTCAGGAATTTGAGCTTCTAGTGCCACTTTCAATGACTGAACCTAGGACTCAATTGTCATTATCGCTTCACCTCCAAACACCAACAAATACGGCATTTCCCCTGTTGCACTTCGTATTGTTATGTTGTAACCCATGATTGCAAAAGGTAGTTTATCTGCCTAATCCTTGTAGGTCTTCACCATTTTGGCTAGGATCTTCTTAATAGTCTTGTTAGCTGCTTCAACTGCCCCGTTAGCTTGTGGCCTATAGGGCGAGGACTTGTGATGCTCAATCCTTTCCTTTTCTAGTAGATCCGCAGTTTCTCCCTAAAATTGCATACCATTGTCTGAAACGATGTGATATGGTTTTCCAAACTGGTTGATGAGCTTCTTGTTGATGAATTCAGCCATACCCTTTGCCGTGATCGTTAGCAGTGAGATGGCTTCCACATACCTCGAAAAGTAATCAATAGCCACCACAATGTACTTATGACCATTGAAAGCTGTCGGCCTTATCTCTCCAATGATGTCTATCCCCCAAGCTGAGAATGGCCAAGGAGATGTCAAATTATAAAGCTCGATTGGTGGTAAATGTATCTTATTCCTGTGTTACTGACACTCATGGCACTTTACGACCATGTTGATACAATCTCTATCCATTTTATCCTAATAGAATCCTTGCCGGACTATCTTCTTTACTTAAGTATGCCCGCTCATATGGGGTCCACACACTCCTGCATGAATCTCCTTCACGACTTTTTTTGCTTCATACTAGTCTAGACATCGAAGTAGTATTCCATTCAAAGCCCTTCTGTAAAGTATCCCCTCATGGTGAGTGTAGCTTCTTGAACTGATCCTTAAGGCATGTTTCTGCTTCCCATTAGCTCCTTCTAAATATTCCCTTTTCTCTAGGAATTTCAGAATTTCATAGAACCATGGCTTCTCCCTAGGTCAATTCACAATCATTACCCGCTCACCTTGGTAGTAAGGGATTCTAGCTCTAAACATCACTAGAGGTTTCATAGCTATATCTCTAGGATTGTCCTACATGGATGCCAAAGTTGCTAATACGTCTGCCAATTGATTCTCCTCCCTTGGTAGATGTGCAAAGGCACAATTAGAAATACTCAGAGTGAGTGTCTAAATGTACTCTGCATAAGGCTTCAGTTTCTCATCTTTTACTTCCCAGTTTTTTGAAGCTTGATTAATGATGAGCATTGAATCTCCATACACTGTAAGGTTACTGACTCCTGCTGCAATGGCTGCTTCTATCCCAAAGACACATGTTTCATATACAGCCATGTTATTAGTGACTTTGAAATCTAACTTCTTTGCCAAAGGAATACTTTCTCCTTCAAGTGAGATAAGGATTGCCCCTACTCCAGCTCCTTTGTGGTTCACTGCTCCGTTAAAATATAGCTTCCATCCGTCTGCCTCTCTCAGATTAAGTGACTCATCTGGGAACTGAAATACCAATAGGGGGGTGAATTGGTGCGGAATTAAAAATTTTAAAGAGAATGGAGATGAAGTAGAATGAACACACAAGGATTATATAGTGGTCCGGACCCAACTTGTCCTACGTCCACTCTCCCAAGGAACTCTTTGGGGTTCCACTAACCACAATAGTGTTACAAGGGATTTCAAGGCTATCCCAAACCTTTACAATGAGTTTTACCCAAGGCTCACTCACAAACTCTAGTGTTTCCAAGAGGCTAACACCAAACCTTTACAATGAGTTTTACAAATGGCTAACTCACAACCAACCTTAGTGTTTCCTAACTCACAAAGATTTGACAATAGTACAATGGATAACTAATTCACTAAACCTAAGCAACAAATGCTCTAGAGTTCTAGCTACCCAAAACCAACAACAATTAATTACAAATGATTGAGAAATAAATTTACAAGAGTTTGGCTATCAAAGAATTAATGTTCTTGTTTGAAGAACATTTGTAAAGGGTATTTATAGCCAAAATACCCAAAACTAGCTGTTGGAAACAACCCCAAAGGTGTCTCTAACGTCTAGTTACTTTTGCATTAAATGCACTGAAATCTGTCTGATCGCGGACGTGAGATTGATGGTCATGGGCGCGATCTTCCCAATGGCTAGTTTTTTAGGATCTTCCTTGAATGTCGCGGGGGCGATATCGACAATCGTGGGCGCGAAATGACCAGGCAGAGGATGCCTTTAAGAATGGCTTTTTGTTTGACCAAATTGCGGGGGCGATTTAGTACATCGCCGGTGTGACCTCAATGACCAGAGAACCCTACAAAAAAGGACTTTCTGTTTCTCAAATTGCGGGTGCAATTTGGACAGTCGCGGGCGCGATCTAAGTGTACAGAAGCCTTCCAAGTTTTCACCAAAAATCCTGGGCACGATCTCCATTTCGCGGGCGAGATATGTCGTTGGTAGTGGGGGCGATCCTACTATCGCGAGTGGGATTTAATGCCACGTATGCGATATCCTTGGTCTCGGGCGCGATTTACAGGAATCATCCAAAACTAGTTTGAAAACCAACCTACATACTTGGAAACTTTGTTAGACAAAGATAAAGGGTTGTTAAACTCAAAATAAGATGGATTGATACCACTAAGGCCAACAATCTCCCCCTTTTTAAGTTTGACAACCAAAATATTTTCTAAGTTCAAAAACTTAAAAATAAAGGAGTTAAGTGTGTGAGTTTATGGAATTGCTCCCCCTCAACTTGTGCAAGGTTTTGAAAAACATAAAACAAGGAGATTTCTCCCCCTTTGTCAAATCAAAAGCACAATTTAAGAACAAAGATAAGAGGAACAATAATAGAAAGAGATAGAATATCCATTAAACATAAAA
>CANYLF010165253.1:0-17404 GCA_948193215.1 Bocquillonia castaneifolia
CATTTTACATTAATTTAATATATAAAATGTCAATAAAAAATTAAAATTTTCAAATTCAACGAACTTGTATTAATAATTAAAAGATCATATTTCAACTTTTGATTTCTTTAGACCAACCATTAAGGGTGTTTTTGTAACTCAACCCAAAAGAAAAATTTCCGCATAAAAAGAATCATCATCATCCAGAAGCCAAGTTTTATGATGCCTTAAAAATCAATATTAACTGTGTCAACGCCTTTTGAGAAACTTCTAAGTTTCATTGGATCTGCTACTAATTCAAACCCTAGGCTGAAGAAGCAATTAAAACTTTACCTCCAAAAGACTTGTAAAGGGAGTGACTACATGTAAAATACTCTTAAAATACCATCCACCAAAATGCTATCATAAAGCAAAAACTCCAAAGCTAAATAAAATTTCCGCAAACATCCATCTCAAAAAAATGGTGTATGACAAGATAAACACTATAATACTCGCCACTGCCTGTCCAGCACCCAATTCTGGGTACTGAACTGCACAATGGGAATAGAGAGGAGTCAAAAGTAGACACTCTACTAGAACATCTTAAAAAACTAGCACAAATATCAAAAGTTCTCACCAAGCATCAATTAAACCCCTGTGACACAAAACACTTCACTTTCCTCCCTTCTTGGCAGCAGATTTGGTGACCTTAGCTCCACTTGGGTCCTTTTTCTCAACACTCTTGATGACACCAACAGCAACAGTCTGACGCATGTCCCTAACAGCAAAACGACCCAATGGAGGGTACCCTGCAAAAGTTTCAACCACCATAGGCTTGGTTGGAATCATCTTCACGAAACCAGCATCACCATTCTTCAAAAATTTGGGCTCCTTCTCAAGCTCCTTACCAGATCGACGATCAATCTTGGTCAGGATCTCAGAAAACTTCACAGCAATGTGAGAGGTGTGACAATCCAACACTGGGGCATATCCATTTCCAATCTGTCCAGGGTGGTTCATAATGATGACCTGTGATGTGAAGTTGGCAGCCTCCTTGGCAGGATCATCCTTTGAGTTTGATGCCACAAAACCTCGCTTAAGATCCTTAACAGCCACATTCTTAACATTGAAACCTACATTGTCACCAGGGAGGGCCTCTTGGAGAGCCTCATGATGCATCTCAACAGACTTAACTTCAGTTGTTAATCCACTGGGACCAAAGGTCACAACCATACCAGGCTTGATAATACCAGTCTCCACACGACCAACAGGGACAGTTCCAATACCACCAATCTTGTAAACATCCTGAAGTGGAAGACGAAGTGGCTTGTCTGAGGGCCTCTTTGGCTCATTGATCATGTCAAGAGCTTCAAGTAGAGTTGGGCCCTTGTACCAGTCAAGGTTAGTAGACCTCTCAATCATGTTGTCACCTTCAAACCCAGAGATGGGCACAAAAGGTATTTTTTCTGGGTTGTACCCAACCTTCTTGAGGTAAGAGGAGACTTCCTTAACGATTTCATCATACCTAGACTTTGAGTACTTAGGAGTGGTGGCATCCATCTAAGGAAAAAAAAGACAGCAAAAGCAATAAAATTAGGATAACCGTCAAATGAACAAACATCAACACCATTTCAGACTGAGAATCAGGCCACCAACAGGTGGAGACAAACAGCTGCAGATAATTAAAAAAATTCATCAAATATAACTGCTAAAACCCTGCCACCCTTAATGTCCAAGGAAAAATTCAAATTGTGCTGGCAACTTCAGCCCCATGGTTGAAGAAAGCATAAACAAGGGAATGCATACACAACTCAAAATGAGTATGGAAATATTCCTACAATTAAGTTCTCTAACAACATTCATCATACTAGGTATGAGCTACAAATAAGTGTGCAGCATCAAAAAGCAAAGAAAATGAACATACAAAAATTATTGATAGTAAAATTCGAGATCAACAACAAATCCAGAAGAGAGGGACTTGAACCTCGATGGTTCCTTTAAAAATTTTTGGACCAATCAAGAAAAAATCCTCCAAATAAAGTGATCTTCCACAATAACTTGTCAATGAATGCCAAAAATTATCACCTTGCATTTAAAATGTACTTAATTAATGAAAAAAATACAAAAAAAACTAATAGATTGTCACCTTGTTGCAGCAGCAAATCATTTGCTTGACACCAAGAGTGAAAGCAAGGAGAGCATGCTCACGGGTCTGACCATCCTTGGAAATACCAGCTTCAAAACCACCAGTGGTGGAGTCAATAATAAGAACAGCACAGTCAGCCTGAGAGGTTCCAGTAATCATGTTCTTAATAAAGTCACGATGTCCAGGAGCATCAATAACGGTGCAGTAGTACTTGGTGGTCTCAAATTTCCACAAGGCAATATCAATAGTAATACCACGCTCACGCTCGGCCTTGAGCTTGTCAAGAACCCAAGCATACTTGAAAGATCTCTTGTTCATCTCAGCAGCTTCCTTCTCGAACCTCTCAATAACACGCTTGTCGATACCTCCCAACTTGTAGATGAGATGGCCAGTGGTGGTGGACTTGCCGGAATCGACATGTCCAATAACCACAATGCTGATGTGAATCTTCTCCTTACCCATTATAGATGTTTAATGCTGTTCTGAAATCAAACACCAATAATAATAACAGTAATTAAGCTTTTGAATATAAAAAATCCACATAAACAGAATTCTTAACATGATTAATACAAATTCAAACGTATGTTTTCTAGATCTGATACTGATCAAAATGAAATGAACAAAATTAAGATCCGATTACTAATCACATAAACATATCCAATCTAAATCCATTTTTCAAAATCACAAGATCTACGCAACCTAATTAAAAAACGCCATCAATTGAAAAGATATTTAAGGATCTAAATGCATCACATATAAAAGAAAAGGAGTGAAGAGATAATTGTTAAGGCTTTGAAAGGATTACCTGAAGATTGAAGTGAAAAGAAACCCTAAAAACCCTTTCGCTTACGAAGAGAATTTAGGGAATGAGGCAGAGAGATATTAACGAAGAGACTTTTACGTATATATAGTGGAAACTCGTAGGGTTTTTCCGGGGTGGGCTGTTTACCATTTTGCCCCTTTTCTGATGTGTGAAATGACTAATTTGTTTATCTCTTGGGACTTTTGTCAAGCAAATGAATGGGCTCTTTAGTGCAGTAATATAATTTTTAGCTCAAATTTAATTTTTAAATTCAAAGGGTTATACCTGCTCATTTTTATGGGTACCATCCGACCCGTCTGACATGGATCAGGTTTAGGTAGAGTATTTATTAAATAAGTCTGGTCCGAGTTCAAGTCCATGAAAGCCCAAATATTTTCGGACGGCCTGGGTACATCCTTAGAAGTCCGGGCCAGGTCGATATATGTTGAAAGAAAAAAAAAGAGCCTGCAGGATGCAAGATTCGAACCCTCATCATTTATATTGAAAAGGTGGCCTTGAAACCATCAAGCCACATCATTTGTTTTGTTTAGAGGAACATTAATATTTTATAAGTAACCAAATAATCCATTCAAAAAAATAAAAGTTAAAACATAAGTCCTTAACCTAATTGCCTATTCCAGTATTCCTAACATCGCAATCTTCAGTCTCCTCTAAAATAAACACGCTCACACCGCCACCACCACCATTTTCTTTATCATCAACATTTTGAAGCACAACAGCATCAACAATTTAACACCGACGACGAGCTTACCTCTTCAAGGTTAGAAACCTAACTTTATTTTCTTAAAAAATTAATTAAAAATAATAAATTTGTTATTTTCAATTAAATCTATAATATGTTAAACTTAAATGAGATGATAAATATTAGTTGTTGCCTTGTTGGGTTAATAATTTTTTTATAATTAAATCTCTAATTTTATATTAATTTAATTAGAATTAATAAATTTAATTTCTGTAATAATGTTACGGTGGATGGTTCATGTGTACAATACAACTCTAAATTGATTTTCTTTTTTTATTCTTCTTTTATTCCAACGTGTTTTTTTTGGATCAATTACACTTTTGGTGTTTTTTTTTAAAGAAGAAACTGTCAACTTGTCAATGCAAGCAAATCTACCGTTTTTGTTTTTCAAGTTTTATTTAATTTTTTAATGTAAATTATAAAAGAGAATGAAGTTGCACTTTTTTTAATATGGGTGGCCTGGATTCATGTTGTTTGTAGAACATTGTTGTTGTTGTTTTTTGAGGATCGGAGCCAATTATTTTTTTCATTTAAATTATGAACACTTACATAATATAATATGAAATTATTGTCCAGGTGATTTAATACCTAAACATGACTCCGACTACTCAAGCGATGATGATACTGGTATTGATGTTGAAGAAGATGTAGGATTTGATGATTTCATTAGAAGTGATTATTTTGAATCATTTGTAATTGAACTTCTTTTAAAATTTCAATGTTTATAAATTTAGTTTTAATATTGTGTTTATGACTACATTCATAATAGCTTTTTAATTGAAAATTTGTATTTCTTTGTTTTAGTCTGAATAGGCCCGGCTCGTGTCGGGCTTGGGCAGGCCTGGGCATAAGTTTAAATTTTCAGGACTGGGCGGGCCTGGGTAAGGGTTTTTAAAATCTAGGTCTTGTCAAGCTCGGTTCAAGCCCGCCCGAGCCCGTCCAATGATCAGGTCTAGGTCTGATTAATTTTCATTTTGAAGGTTATGCGTCATTTGATAAAAAAAAATGTGGCAAAAGGTACAAATAAGTTTTAAACTATAGTGGAAATCTCATTTAAACTCTTAAAATTTCAAATGTCTTATTTTAAACCTTAAAATTTAAAGAACTATGCAAAAATCCTCCTAAACGTTAAGAAAAATTAATATTCCTATAAAATGAAACTTATTGATGTGTGACTTATGTATAAATAACAACTAGAATAACCATTAAAAAAACTATTAATATGAGAGAAAAAAATATTTTTTTGTGATGATTATCTTTTTAATTATTATTATTAAGGGTAATGTTAACAAGTGCACGAAGCATTATTAAATACTCCATATAATATTTCATTTCTGGTGCACTTATTAAGTGTTATTAATTAGGAAACTAAGAATATTTCATTCATTAGTTTAATTAATGAGAAAACTTTACTTGTCCCAATTAATTGATATATATCTAGTTAATGACAAAGATTTTGTTATTCCCACCCAAACATCTCAGTTATGAAAACTTACCGCTCAAATCATTTTTTCCCTCTTCATCTTCCCTCTCAATTTATAATACTATTTAAATTCCAATACTTATAAATTCTAAAATATTTGAAGCTAGTACAATCATCACAAAAAAAATGAAGTTAAAAGGGAAAATCAGTATATAATTTTTAAAAGGATACATGTATGCAACTTTTTTCACTTCATTTTATTTTTTTCTATGCCTCTTCATTTCATTTTTTTTCTTATATACAAATTGACTACGTTTCTTTTGAAGTTTATTCTATTATTTAATATTTTAATTTTAATTTTAAGTAGTGTATCAGATGTTGCCAATAAAAGAAAAATGCATGCATCAATTGTGATACAAACCTGAACTTGATGGATACGTTCAAGCACTAAATTAGCTTGAATAACAATTCTAACCAAGTAAGATCGAATCCTAACGAGGAAGCACCCTTACCTACAAATCACATTTGTCGCCCAAGAATCTAACTTCAGTGTTTGCAATTGAAACGCGGAATTATCACCCTTAACTATAGAGAGTTAAGATCAATAATTATAATTCGATGTTTTGTTTAACAACCTAATAAACTAATCAAGTTAATTAAATTGATTAAACAAGTAGATGCAAAATTAAACTACAAAAAAGTTTAATTTCAAGTTAATTCAAAAGGAACACCTTAAGAATTCTCAAAGGTTTTGCAAAAGCAAAGAAAAATTCAATAATCTGTCTACTTTAGCAGCTGCCCATTACATGCTCTTATATAGAGCTCAAAAACAACTAATACTAACCCTAATGGACAGAGAAAATTCGGCCATCTAGGGTTTACAATAAAGGAAACAAAAATAAAACTCATTAATAATAGAAATCCTAAACAAATTTGGAAACAAAAAGCTGGCAGATTTCAACCATCACTTTGCATCCCATTTTCATCCCCCTTAGAGACCTCCTTTGAAAATTCATAAAACATATGAATTGTAGATCTTGAAGTCCTCTTTCCAACGCATATTTGATCACATCAATCCGATATATATAGCAAAAGTTATGGCTAAAATAATCTGCTATCCTTAGAAATCCGAATTTTAACAACTTCCTAATTAACAAAGGAAAACAATTAAGGAAGCAAATAAACTCCTAATTTCTAATGAATATGCGGCTGCCCTTATGTAAATTAGTGTTTTACATATTGTTGACTCTCAGGAATGTTGACCCTTGACCACTTGACTTGTTGACCGTTGGCTTTGTTGACTTTGTTGACTTAAGCTTAATTAATGGAAATTAAGCTTACTAACTTCATGGCATTGTCATCATCAATTAGTCCACCACTTGATTTATCCAAGACATGCTCTATAAAGGATGTTAAAGCATCTTTGAACTTCTTTGTCTTAGATCTTGTCATTGGTCCTTGATAAGCTAGAGGATCCTTGCTAGATGCATCCATGATTGCATCACACAGGTTTTTAGAATAAAAACCAAACCCGATCCGTAACCCAAAATTTTTAAAAAAAAAACCTATACCTAAACCATCGGTTCGGTTAACCTAATTTTTCGATTTGAGTTGGTCGGTTTCGGTTCGATTATCTGGTCATTCGATTTTTTTGCCCAACCCTACAAAGGGTGGTATTTATTTATTTATTAATTTAGGGGAGAGGGTGGTATTTATTGGTTAATATGTAGTATTCTTGGCTTTGACTTAGCTAAGGAGGAATTCATCATAAGTTGATCTCGAATACAATGCTGCAATCAACGGGAAACTTAGCATTTTTTCCTTTTGAGTACAATCAAATTGAATTTCCATATAGTAGTTGATAAACAGTATTGGGATTGTGATATGGGCAATGTGGCAAGCAATAACAAACTACATTTTTTTAAAGAAGTTGAAAAAGTATGACAATAATTTTCTGACTAAAGTTTAATTTAGGTAGCTATTATTTAGATTTTCCCGGCCATTAATTTTTCATATCTGATATGTATTTTTACTTTTAAAATATTTATGCCAAATTATATTATTTTTTGAAAAAAAAGTCTCTCATAGTTTTTTTAATATGGGGAAGGGGATTTGAACATGGGATTCTAGATTCGTGTCTCAACTATTGAATTATGCCTTGAGAACAACTTTCTCATTGTTAAAAATCAAAAATTATATGTAAAATAAAACAACACTTCATATTTTAAACTATAAATTTTTGAAAATTAAGTTTTAATAAAATAAAATATTATGAATATAAAATAATTTTTTAAAATTTAGAATTCTATAAAATAAATTTTAAAAACATATCCGTGCATCGCGCGGACATGCGACTAGTTTATATATAAACAACAAAGAAAAACAATGTAACACCCTTAAAAATTATATAATAAAAATATTTTGGAGGATTTTTTATATTATTGCAAAAAAAATTTTACAATTTGGTCCGAGCGTAATTGCAAGAAAAATTACTATAAATGTTAAGTTGTAATTTACTAAATATCTAGGGATTTAAATAGCAATTAACCGTTTTTATAAAAAAAAATAAAGAAAGAAAGAAAGAAGAAGCCTTCTTCCTTCTTCATCTGCTACGTGTGTGTGTGTGTGTAACTCTCTCAAATTTTTAACTCATAATTTTCATATATGGAGTTATAATCAAATGATTCTACTTTCTATGGATTCTTGATCTCTTAATCTTCATTTTAAGTTGTCAATTAATAGGGTTTTACCCGGTAGAGTTTCCAGATCTAAGGTAAGAGATTCTAAACAAATTTTCTCAATTTCTGTTAAATCCATTTATTATTTTATAAAACTGATTATATATCTGTAATCTAGAACTTGAGAGGAGTCCTTTAGTATTTTCAAAATTTAATTTTGACACCGTTTGTACAGGTGACTTGAAGGGCCCACGGGTACTATTCATGGGTACTATTCACGGGTAATATTCATCGATAAAATATGGCGGACTCGATTTTTCATACTGATCTTAATTATGTAATTGAAATATAAAGATTAGATACCGGTAATCTCTAAAAGCCTTTTTATATAATTTTAGTGGTGTTTTTAAATAAATAATTTGAATGATAATTGTCCCAAAAATTAGTAAAAATTATGTTGAACATGAATTCATATAGGTTTTGGCTAAAGAGCAACATGATTGAAAGGAATGGAACAAAATTGCTAGTCAGGTGAGGAAATAAGTATTTTTGTGTGTGTGAGGTATCCCTGTTGTACCCCTGGATTATTGACTTTTGCATGCTAAATGTTGATGTGTTGTGTGATATAAATTAATTGGCAAAATTAATTATTATGATATATTAATTGGGTAATTAATTAATTAATTAAATTTGTGTATAACAAATGAAAAATTACTGTGTGTGCCCTTTTGCTATATTTCTGATGAATTAATTTGATATTAGTAAATGAAAATTTTAATTAATTGAATTGTAAGAATTTAATAAACAGTTGCGTGAAAATGATATTATGAATATGAGATGGACTAGTTGTTTGATTGGTTTGTTTTGGTAATCAGTTTGATTGTCTAAATGATTGGTTAGAAACTAGTAACCCAAAAGATGAGATGGAAAATGAATGATTTATGATTGGGCAACAAGAGGTTATTCAAAATGAAAAGATGAGAAATTGAAAAAGATGTGATCGGGTTACCTTTTCCTTAACCTTTCTTTTAGATAATTTAACTAATTATCAAAATTGATTATGATGTGTGGTGATGTGGAATTGGTTGACTTGTGATTTTGTGAGATGGATTGAGAAATTGTGATATGTTGTGAGTTGAATTGGTTGTGATTATGTTTGAAATGGGCATGGATTGACTCGGGGAAAAAGAGTTGTGTGTTTCGGGTAAGCTGAGCCAGTGGGATAGCTGCTCGTCGAGGGATAGCGAGATCGAGCCAGTGGGATGGTCTCGTCGGTTGCCACATATTTATATTTGTGAAAAGAATGAGAAAATAATATAGTGAGGATTTGATGAGGATGAGTTATCCGCCCGGTTTTGCTATTAAGTTTATGCATTTTTTTATCAATCTTGTGTGATTGGTTGAGTTGGTACTTTATGTTGCATAAAGTGATGGTTTATATACATTACCTTGAAGTGAGTTTGGATGACTTCTATTTAAGTTGCTTGATGATATAATTTGAAAATGTGGTATTGTTGAATTGTGAATTGGTGAGAAGTTGATAGAATTGAGATGGTAGTGGTCTGGATGAGATTTTGATTGACTGAGAAATAAAAAAAATAAAATTATTATGAATTGATTGGAATTATAAAATGATGGAAAAGTACTTATGATATGGAATTGTTTATTGAGTTGAACAATTTAAAATTGGTTGAATTTGAATTTATTGTGAATTAATTCTGCGATAATTATAAAATGATATGTTGTGTTGTAAATTTATTTGTGATATTGAGTGTTTTTATATGTTCTAATAAATTAATATAAATTGGCATATTATGTCAGTAATTATGACTTCAAATATTAAGTTGATTATATATATATATATATATATATATGCTTATTTTCTCTCGGAGCATTAAGCTCATTATTTCCCTCAATAATCCAGTGTTGCAGGAAAATCAAATAGGAAGAAAATACTAAATTTGGTAGAGCCCCATGTGGCTAGACTGTAGCTATCTTAGGAAAAAATGTTTTTGTTATTATAATATTATTGCTAAATTTTATTTATCAAAGAGTAGTAATAGATTCAATTTTAATATAATATTTATATATAAAAGTTTATTATATGATAAAGTTAATATTTTTAATATGTTTATACTAAATATAGGTATAAATGGGTTTAAAAAGGAGAGATGTTACAAACAATGGAATATTATTTGGTTATTCAATTCTTTCTCTAATATCCTTTGTTTCGCCAGACATGATCCACAGGGATGGAGTCTGCCAAGCTCACTGGTCAAAGCTGCCATACCACTCAAGATTCACTAAGAGATGATAAAGTTCTCTCACCAATGTCCCTCAATCAAATTATGAAGATGGTTTCTTCACAACAAGAGCAATTTCTTGTTCATTCCATTTTCACATCAAAACAGAGCAGAAGACTAGTTCATATAATTGATGCATAATGAGAACATAATAGAGGGCAGAAGAAACAGTTGACAGACTTTAATGTTCTGAAGCCACTTCAGAACTTCAACTGAGGATCAGTTTTCAATCATTAGAATTGAAATTCGGTTACAGTTCTGATGTTTGGAGTATATAAATAATTGGAATTAGAATTTAAAACATAGAACTTGAGAATTGACGAAAAAAAAATTCATTTTAAGCAATTCCATGGCATTGGATTGGAATTGTAATTCCAAATTTCCAATTCCAGTAGGTGGACCAAACAGTGGAATTGGAATTTAGCACCTTAATTTAAATTCCAGTACAAGACTTTAATGATTTGAGGCCAGATCAGAATTTCAAGTGAGAAGTGTTCAAGCCCTGAACATGTGTTGATCTCAAAGCATTTTGTTTATAACAAAATAAGGAAATGGACAAGAGAAACAGTTGCATATTTCCAGTAGGAGGCAAAAAAATGTTCTGAGGCCACACAGGAATTTCAAGACCTTCAAGGAACACAATAATTTCAGGTGGGATTGCTAGGTACATAAAATAAATAAAATGAACAAAATATAGGTGATTTCTTTCGAATCTTGCAAGTAACAGTGCAGATCCATGAAAGAGAAAATGTTTACAGAAACAAATATAACTGAATGCCATTGATTTGGACATTTAAGGTGGTTTTCTTGGAGTTGATACAAATTCATCACAGCCCATCTCCTGTTACCATCCAGAACTAAGCATCTCAGCCCTGACTAAGTTTCGAAACAAAAATCATCAGTGCATTGGGAATGAAAAAAAAAATCATAAAAACGAAGCAAAGTTGTTGAACCTTCACAACTTTTACACTAAATGGTTAAAAAGGCATGCCAATAGTGCATGCCAGAAACAACATAGTCATATCGATGCAAATTTGTGAAAAGGTTTTCTCATCTGCTTTTGCTGCATTCAGTAGCATGACATGTGAGATACTCCTCAATTGAACCATGGAACAAAAGCTACAGAGCAACTTGCAAAAACTATATGTATGGATCCAAATTTTTAAAAGGCCAGTACTGTGAAGGAATAAAAAGATTTTGTAATATCCATGACAATAATATAAATCCTAAAGCGGTAGGACATGAAAATAAACCAGAGCATATATGTATGCAAAGCACAATCATAGAAATCAAGAATACCATTCCAAAGAGCAGAATGTAATGGGTGCAAAAAGATTGTGAACTATATCAATCATCATAGGAGGAGTAAGGAGCAGCAGTACCACGAGGGTCAAAAGGATCTTCATACCCACAGCAATGCCAACATTAAAAAAATCCAAAAGGATCTTCATACCCACAGCAATGCCAACATTAAAAAAATCCAAAATCAGGAGTATCCAGAATGCCTCTGGTGAAAAAACTCAAATTTCCCCTAAAAAAAGGTAAATTCAGAGCAAGTTAAAAAAAAAGAAGCAAACACGGTATGTACATAAAGCAAGAATATATGGTGCATTGGTAAGATATTCATTTACTGGAAATATCTAGAATCAATCTAATTCTATGTCGATGACCCAATGCCCACTTTGAACCTCGTCCCGCGCACTACTCAACTTAGAGCTAAAATCCCAACCTAGCTGGTTCATTTTCTTCAATTCAATTTAGTCTAAGGTTGTATCTTTGGAAACATGTAGAGCTGCTAAATCATAATATTTGCAGAGAAGGGTATTTTTGAAACAGAATATAAGCATAAAAAAGGGTATAAATGGTGGTAAAGGTTGAAACTTTACACATTGTAAGTGAAATTATAAGCATAATATGTGAAAATTGAGCAGCAGAAAGTGAAAAAAAAATGAGAGAAATAACAAGGGTACTTACAGTGTAAAATGCAGAACTTCGGAGAAGGGAGGTGGTGGTCTTTGTAGGAAAGGCCTAAAGTGACGTTGTACCAGTGATCTGGGTTTGGAACTGTGTTTGGCTTTTCATTGTTGCCGCTTTTGCTGTTTCCAGACATTTTTTTTTATATTTAAACGTTATCTATAATCATTGTAGTAGGACAATAGGAGATGAAAACCACAAAATTTTCAGCACCAACATCTATTATAATTTTTAGCCTGAAAGGATTTATTACAATGATTATAGATAACATTTAATATCCTGCAAAGAACGCACTAGAAAACAATTTATTGTAAAGCATAGAAACAAAAGTATACAAAAGGCTTACCCACAAGCAGACCCCTAATTCTTCTCTTCTTTAGAAATTTTAGCACATGCATGCAAATGCAATAGCAACAGCAATCAACCAATTACTGAAAGAAAACTGAGATGCGCAAAATTCATTTCCAGCTAGGCAGCTACTAAGTCAAAATGCATAATGAACCATAAAGAGAGAATTTTCCTCCATATATACAAGATACTGCATGTTGATCAACATTAACACTCAACCATATTAAACAACACTAGTATTTTTTGAGACATTTGCAACAGTACTTTGAATGTTCAAACTGCTTGCTTGAACTCCTACGGGATAGGTACCATGTCGCCATATGCATAGATCCAAACTGATCTGTCCAAAAGAGCCACAGAAACCGCTTGAAACTGCAGGGAATGTGTTTGAATTATCATCATCACTAGCCTTTTGGACGTTATTTGTAAAGGATTGAAATTTGAGGTTGCTTCCCTCAATTCTCGCTGCAACCTCATAGAAGTATCCTCCTTTTTTGATGATAGAGAACCTATACACTTAACAGTTATCACATTCCCAAGGATTTCTTACTCATTCTTCAGAATAAATACCACACCTTCTTTCTCTTCCTGAAGAATAAGAAATTTGTGATTAAGAGGAAAGAATACAGGAAAGGTAATGTTATATTGAAAACGTGATGCAGAACCCTTGTGTTTGTTGCTATAATGCTGGTATAACTGCCTAGATGAGCCAATATAATTACAACCTGATGGAGGGCATGAACATGGTGCATTGTTGCAGACCTTATCATGCTCAAATTTCTTGCCCAAACAAACCATTTCTTTGCACCCATACTTCAAATTGTGGCATGGTAGTTTGACAGACTCAAGAACCTTCTCAATAGCTTGACAACGATTATAGCCAATAGGCAAAGAGCAGGATGGACATTTTTGTGCAAGTTTTTTGCAGCAGGAAGAGCATGCCGTATGCCCATTTTCACACTGAATTGCCAAGCAAACAAACAGTTATTACATAAGATGTAAGATTTAAAATGACAATATTTTGAGGCAGTAAAACAGTAAAAACCGATGCACAATTGAATCAAATTTTGACATTGTAAAGCTAATGTAATGTCTTCCAAGGTACCAACTACCAAGCAAATGAAATGCTGATTGAATGAGGATAATAAAGCCAATGGAACTTTAAAGACTCTTTTCTAAGATCTTCCTGAATTGATTATTTAATTAATTCTAAAAAATAAAAAGGACCCAATTCAAGAAACCAAGAAAACTGAAAGATCTTCATAAAGAAAGACAAAAACCAACATATAAAAAGTCAATAATCGCTTGCTTTTACCAAATCATATATTCAAAAAAAAAAAAAAAACAAGAAGTGAAAATACCAACTTCACGAAATTATTGATAAATGAACAAGAAAACAAGAATAATAGCATAAAAATTAAGGGGGAAAAAAAAAAGAGGAAGAAGGGCATTGCAAGAATACCTGAAAGACAGGAATGGTCAAGGAGTCATAACAATCAGGGCAATCAAGAACTTCAGGGTCAGTTAAGGTAACACAAATTGCATTATTTCTTGTGGGTCCAACAGCTTCTGATGATCTGGGTGGTGGTGGTGCTTCCATAATTTTCGTCACATGGGCATTAAGATTTTCATCTTCTTCTTCATCATTACCATCATCATTTTCTTCTTCTTCTTCTTCTTCTTCTTCATGTTGTTGTTGCTGTTCTTCTTCTTTATCGTCATCGTCATCGTCATCAATTGAAACATAACGACGTGAGGAGGACTAGTAATAAAGATAGGTTCTTCTTGGTCTCTTTCGGGTAGGACCGCTTGGTCCTTCTCCTTCTTCATCATCTGCTGAAAATCTCGCCATTTCTTCTCTTTCTATTTCTCCTCTCCCTTTATTTTTTTTATATCCTTTCACCTAAATCCCATCTTAATCACATCTCTGCGTTTTGTCCATCCCACTTTAATCTTGAATTTTCATTTTTTTACTCTAATTAGTAAAATTTCAATTATATACATACATTGATTTCATATTCTCAATATCACCAATTCTTTGTTTTGGCCTTAGGTGAAGGCTGATGCTAACATTGTCCATTTTCAAATTTTTATTTCAAAACTGATGGATTCATAATATTGAATAAGTCCAATTTTTTCATGTATATCATTGAAAATTTTTTATAATTCAGGCCATAATTAAAAATGAATCCAAACTCTAAATTAAATTGACAATAAAATCTCGTAAAAATTTTGAAATTTTACTTCAAGTAAATTTTCTATTTTAAAATAATACTGTTCTAACTTCAAACCAAAAAAACTTATTTTATAGAGGTTTTTTTATTCATTAATAAGTGAATAGTTTATTAATTTATTAATAAATAAATATTTATTAATCTAAGAAAATAATAATAACAAGAAGAAGATTATTATGCAATTATCTTATTCTAAAAAGGCTTATTTATCAAAAAAAACACTCAAACTTTTCGACTTTTAACAATTATATCACAAACTTTCAATAATTACGTAACAAATGCTAATCTATCAATTCTTTATCAAAAGTACTCTGTAATCACTTTTACAGGTGAAAACACGACTGTGTGACTCACTGTAGCAAATTTTTAAAAAAATAACAAATTAAATTAGTAAGTTGAATAATACATCAATTATAATAGTCAAAATATACAATTTTATTTTTTTTAAAGTATATGTTTAACTTATTGTCTAAAATTAGAAAACATAAGTCAAAATAAATAAGTGCATTTTAGCTCTTTTAAGTAACCAACATGTAATATTTGAGTCAGTTTGACCTTTAAAAAGTTAAAAAAAAATTATTCTAATAAGTTATAGTGATAATTTTTTAGGTGAAAACAAGTTACAGTGATATTTTTTAACTGAAAAAGTGATCACAGAGTATTTTTGAAAAAAATATTGATAGATTAGTATTTACTATGTAATTGCTGAAAATTTGTGATATAATTGTTAAAAGTTAAAAAATTGTTTAGGTATTTTTTTAGTAATTAGGTCATCTAAAAATATTTCTTAATCTATATTCATTTCTCTACTAAATCATATCTCTTAATGTAACAACCCCAAATTCCACTATATAATAAAAATAAGATAGATAATAATAACAATAGATTAAAATTTTAAAACCCGATTAATCTCCTTTTCAATTTTTTTTTTTAAATTAAGGGCACAACGATCGTTGTGAAATGAGCAACGATCGTTGTTAAATAACACGAAATCACCAAAAATTACAGTGAATCACACGATCTCGTGGCAATCAACAACAAACTCGTTGTTAAAGAAGCAACGATCATTGTTAATCTTACAGCGATCGTTGTTAAGGTAAAAATCTCAAAACGAAATATTTTTTCAAAAATCATAGTTCTAAAACAGAATTTTCCACTTTTCTTTATAAAAACAGATTCCAAGGCACGTAATCAACATAACATATAACGAGTTTTTCAATATATTAAAAACAGAACCAAAATATAAGTTCACAACTAGAAATCATATAAATACATAAAAATTGTACTTATTAATTAACAGTCCAAAAACAATCTACAAACATGTACAAAATGCGAAACCAATGCACAAAACAAACTAGTGATCTACTGGCCAACCTGAAACTTCTATTGCAAATACACTTGAACTTCCAACGTCAACAACCTGAAAAATATTGTCAAGGGGTGAGCTGACGACTCAGTAAATAAATAACTAATAATACTATCCTCAAAATATTCATACCATTATATATATAGATAGACCTAAATTTTCAAATATATAAACATACAGAACCAACAATTTCATACCCACATAATTACCAATCCATCACTATAAAATTTCTAAACTCATCAACACAAACATCAAACTCATTAGCACAATCACAATAGGTTTGATACCTTATCAAAACAAATAGCACTTCAATCACATCTTCAATCTTAATTCACAATCACAAATTCTCAGCTCACAATTTACAAGTCACGATTCAATTCTTAATCACAAATCATATATCACCAATCGCAAATCACCAATCACCAATCACAAATTACAGCTCACTAATTCACAAATCACAATCCACCTTGATAATTAGATAAACTATCTAAATGAATGGTTTAAGGAATACTAACCTGATCACATCTTTTTCATATTCACATCTTTTTCATAATCACATCTTTTTCATTATCATAATTCACATCTTTTTTTTCATTTCAATTCCCTTCTCCACTTTTGTAGGGGTTTATCATAAATCATTTCATTTTCCCTTTTCACTTTTCTAGGGGTTTATCATATGTATGCATACATTCAAATCTCAAATCTTGGGTTACCAATTCCTAACCAAACACTTAGACAATTAAGCTCCTTATCAAGCCAAACATAATCACACAATCAATCAACAACCAATTTATCACAACAATCAACCAACCAATCACTTCATCACAATAATCAATCAATCACAAACATTTCATTCCAACAAACAATCACAATTTCATTTCTACACACAATCAAACCATTTCATATCAATGAAATGCTTTTCTCAACTTTCTCACTTCTCAATAATCTCATCTCATTCTTCTTTTTCTTAATTCAATTCCACATCAATTATTCATCCATCCACCATTTCTCATTCTCAAACCACATCAGAACAAATTATCAATATCATCCCTTGTTAAATTCATACATTGTCAAACACATTCTCACAATGCAAATCAATTCAACATTCACAATCAATTCCATTACAATTGACCATTTACTCATTTCACAATCAAACACAATTAATTTCACTATCATTCAATCAATTCACATTCTTTCAATCATAACAACAATTCTATCCATCCAAACATTAAATATTGCTATAGAATTTAATCAAATCAACCAAAATACATAAATGAATCATATAATTAACATCAAAATAAAATATATAGTTAGTATTAATAGCTATTTACTTACAACACTTGAAGAACACCCTTTTAATCCTCCTTCCTTCAAACCCCCTTGCTTAAGAAACTTCCCTAAACACAATT
>CANYLF010165305.1:0-15922 GCA_948193215.1 Bocquillonia castaneifolia
TGGTGGAGACTCTTGCAATGGACAAGGAGCTTCTATTCATGCCAGTAAAAATAAGAACATGGCTCATTTGTATTTGCACATATGTGGAGTTTATCGAACTGAAGGAGAAGGTACTTGACATGTGATTGTTACACAAAATAATTTAAATAATAATAATAACAACAACATAAAAAAACTCTAAAAGGTACAAGGAAAGAAATTCTAGTCCTCTTAAGTAACTCACAAATAAAAAAAAGACAAATAAGTAAAAAAAATTTAAAACTAAATATGGTTCAAAAATTAAAAATAAATGAAAAAGGATAAGTTAGAAAGTAAGGTTCAATTTTTATACAAGAAAGGATAAAAATGATGAAATACCAGCTATAATTATAAACGAAAGAATAATATATATTTTTAACTACAAAGCCATTAAACAACACGAGTAATATTGAGAAATATAATGAGTAATATATTATGGGTGGATCGTGATTTATTTTTGATTGTTTATGAAAAATTAGAAAATAAAACCTCAAGGCCAAGAAGCTTTTTGCAGAACACAATATCACACCACACCATAAAAAATATATTATTATGTATTGGAGCACTCTTTAAGACAAATGAATATATATGAATCAAATTTTTCAAATTTTCATAACTTAAAAGCGTAGTTTATCGTGTTGGTTGCTAGAAATCTGAAAAAAAACTACAGTGATGTGCATCTCTACACAAAAGAAAGGGTATATATAAAGTTTGAGAGATATATAAGACTTACATTATTCAGAATTACAATCCTGTTAGAATTCTAATTAATTAATTTTTGTATTATAAGAGAAATAAAAAAATTAACTGATAAGTAATATATATTTACTAGCTTTCTTATAAAAAATATTTTACCAGCTTTTTATAGAAAATAAAGTAAAACCATCAAATAGTAAAGGGCAAGCGCAAATAGTAAAGATAGAAAAAAAAAATTAAATTTTATTGCTAACTTATTGTCAAAGTCTCCTTATTTGTGAGAAACTTTCTTACATATCCAAACCAAATCGAAAATCGATCAAAATATATGTTAAAAAATCAAACCGAACAGCTAAATTCACCAAACTAAATCGAACTAATCTTGTTTGGTTATATCCTTAACACATTTCAATTCGATTCAGTTTTGAAAATCAAAAAGAATTAGTTCGAGGCCCCAATACACATTGAGCATAAAGGGAGTAATTACTATCATTGTCCTTTTAAATTCTGATTAATATAATCTTTAATCCTTTACGTTTACTTTCACTTATTTACAAATACAATTACAGGGACTTCCTATATTTGGGAAATAATATATATAGATGTATAGATGCCATCTTTTTGGTCTAATTATGTGTTTTTAGGTTATAGCCCCTCACTTGATGTTGTACTCTTAGGTGGAGAAAACACATTAAACTCTTTTACACGATTAATAAAATTATATTTACCAAAAAAAATTTACTTTCACGTAAAAAAATTCTTTCGTTCTTACTTCTGATTTTTTTAAAAAAATAATTATTTTATCCTATCAATTAATATTATTTTGCAGATTAAAATTTTTTTCTCCAGATTCATTCATTTCAATTACGACTGTACAAAACTGAACCGGTTAATTTTGGTCCGGTCTGATTTTTATTTTTCAAAATTTTTTAAATATTAGTTCGGTTTGATTTAGCATTTTTGAGTAAAAACTGAACCGAACTGAAAATCAAACAAAATATAGGTTTAAATTCAAACCAAATTCTATTTCTATAAAAATCAAACCAAATTGATTTAATTCAGTCTTAATTCTATAAACTTCGGTTCATTTCAACGTTCAAGAAAACACCGGTTCTGTTCAGTTTAGAACCGATGCAACCCCTAATTATAATATTTTTAATCTATGGATTCCGTGCAAAACAAAACTAATTGCAATACATTATGAAAATCAATAAGTTTGAGTGTGACCATCGTTTTCTAGCACGACAGCAACGACTTTGGAATCGGTCACAAAGACTTTGGAATCTATTCTAATCTACTATTTGTCCCATCTCTTGAAAGATTCTATAACTTTCTAAAAAGATACTACCACTCTTTTCATTCAAGCCATACGTGGCATTCACTTCTTCTCCCATTCCTGCTTACCTCCTTTGCATCTTTTTCAACGATTCCTTGCTACTTCTTTTTATTTATTGTCTTGGCCCTTTCTCGAAATGTTTAAATATTTAAAATATCTGATATTTTTTTAATTTTTTCTAATTTTTATTATATACTTTAAAATTTTTTAAATCTAACATTTTTATCACAAATCGGTTTCAATGTAAAGAGATGACTTTTACATTCATTTGTAAATTAGCAGAAATAATTTATCACATATCTTTTAAATTTATTTTTTTCAATTTAAATTCTTGTATTATGCAAATGACTTGTAAATTTTTCTTTTTAATCAAATACATAATATAAACTAATTTTTTAAAATAAAAATTTCAATGTAATAAAAAATATTTTTATCTGAAGAAAAATACTAAACTAAAACTGTTTAGTTCGCATTTGTAATTGATAAATATTATATTTATTTTACTTAGTTTTAAATTAAAGAGAGAAATAAAATAAAAATATTGAACTAAAATTAGAATAACTAAAATAATTTATTATAATTAGGGGTGAGCAATTGGCCTGTTCAATTCTGAATCAGATCAAATCAATCTATTTTTTGGAGGTTTGTAATTAAAATCAAACTAAATCACCAATCATATGAAAACTAAATCAAATTGAATGGTTCAGTTTGATTCGGTTAATTTGATTTTTTTATTTTAAAATATTTACTATATTTTATGTATATATTTATTAAAAATGTTGGAATTAGATGGGTTTACCCTGTAACAACCCCAAATTCTACCATATAATAAGGAATACGATAAATAATATTAACAATTAATTAAAGTTTTAAAACTTGATTAATCTCCTTTTCAAAATATTTTTTTTTAAGTTAAGGGAACAACGATCGTTGTTAAATCCACAACGATCGTTGTGAAAATGCCCTAAAATCTCCAAAGAAACAGAGAATCACACGAACTCGTGTGAATTTTAACAACGAACTCTTTGTTAAGCAGCAACGATCGTTGTTAAGGTAAAAATCTCAAAACGAAATATTTTTCCAAAAATCACAGTTCTAAAATAAAATTTTTGACTTTTCTCTGTAAAATCAAACTCCAACAGGCTCAAAATCATCACATACATATAACAAACTTTTCAACTTTTAAAGACACAATAACATAATATAAAAAGAATATTGAACCAAAATCAACTTTATGCAGTCATCTTTCAAATTCTACAACATATATACATGTCAACATCTAAAACTATTAATACTCTTAAATATCCACAATAGAAATGTATATACATGCAAATGAATATCTACTGGCCAACCTTAAAACTTCTACAGCAACAACACACATAACTTCCAAGATCCCCAAGCTTTCAATAACCTGAAAAATAATGCCAAGGGGTGAGCTGGCGACTTAGTAAATAAATAACTGCTAATACTAACCACTATATATACATTTATGTATGTATATGTGTGTGTGTGTATATATATATATATATAAATCAAAGTTCACAATTCTTAATTATATAATTTCATATAGAAACACCAACTTTCATAAATTCCCAACTTATCCATCAAATACAAAACTTAACATCCATCACTATAAAATTTCTAAACTCATCAACACAAACATCAAACTCATTAGCACAATCACAATAGGTTTGATACCTTATCAAAACAAATAACACTTCCATCACATCTTCAATCTTAATTCACAATCACAAATTCTCAGTTCACAATTCACAAGTCACGATTCAATTCCCAATCACAAATCACGAATCACATATCGCCAATGGCAAATCACCAATCACAAATCACAGATCACCAATTCATAAATCACAATCCACCTTGATAATTAGATAAACTATCTAAATGAATGGTTCAAGGAATAGTAACCTGATCACATCTTTCTCATATTCACATCTTTTTCATAATCACATCTTTTTCATTATCATAATTCACATCTTTTTCATTTCAATTCCCCTCTTCACTTTTCTAGGGGTTTATCATAAATCATTTCATTTCCCCTTTTCACTTTTCTAAGGGTTTATCGTATGTATGCATACATTCAAATCTTAAATCTTGGGTTACCAATTCCTAACCAAACACTTAGACAATCAAGCTCATTATCAAGCCAAACATAATCACACAATCAATCAACAACCAATTCATCACAATAATTAATCAATCACAAACATTTCATTCCAACAAACAATCACAATCACAACCACTTCATTTCTATACACAATTAAACCATTTCATATCAATGACATGCTTTTCTCAACTTTCTCAATTGTCAATAATCTCATCTCATTCTTCTTTTTCTCAATTCAATTCCACATCAATTACTCATCCATCCACCATTTCTCATTCTCAAACCACATCATAACAAATTATCAATATCATCCCTTATCAAATTCATACATTGTCAAACACATTCTTACAACGTAAATCAATTCAACATTCACAATCAATTCCATTACAATTGCTCATTTACTCATTTCATAATTAAACACAATTAATTTCACTATCATCCAATCAATTCACACTCTTTCAATCATAACCACAATCCCATTCATCCAAACATTAAATATTACTATAGAATTTAATCAAATCAACCAAAATACATAAATGAATCATATAATTAACGTCAAAATAAAATATATAATTAGTATTAATAGCTATTTACTTACAATCAACGGAGAATATCAATTAAACCTCCTTTCTTCAAACCCCTTTGCCTTTTGAGACTTCCCTAAACACAATTATCCATTCAAACACACAATTCAATAACAAAACATACAATTAACACTCAAATATCTCTTCCAAAATCATCAATTACATCTTTAAGCAATTCTAATAAAAAAACCCCCAAAAATCCTCTTAAACCCTAACTCCCAATTACAAAAACCAACTAATTAATATCAATTAACGACAATTAATTAAAGAAAAACTTACCAAGTTATAAAATTCTTCCTAAAATCTTCTTCTTTAACTCTCCCTTTCTTCCTCTTCTTTTCCTCTCTTCATTCTCTATAAAATCCACTAACATCCTCCAAGATCCCCTTCTTATCCTTTTAAAATTCATTTTCTTTTATTAATAAGGTTTAAAATTTTCTTATTGGTTAATGAAAAGCAACTTTGACTTTTAATCCAAATTAAAGAAAACTTGCAAATCCACCCTCAAACAATCCATACCACCATATACAACCTCACAACTATTATTTTTATCAATTACACCCTTCATGCACATAACATTAATTAATAATCTAAAATTAACAAAATTAAATATACTAATGATGCTAATTAAACACTAATAAATATAATTAAGCTTGAGGATGTTACAACAATTTCTAGAGATGAATCATACTTAGGTAGAAAAAAAAAATATATATATATAAGGTAGAAGAAGATGAACATGGAATGGTTTTTCACTAAAAAATTTGGCCAAAAATCACCTCTAAGACTATGGTAAAAATTCGGCTAAAAATCACCTCTAAAACTGTGGGTAGAAAAGGAGGTTTCTATAGAAAAATTGAGAGAAAACCACTCAAAAATTCCAGGTTGGTTTCCCACTATCAAAAGAGTTTAAGATGCATTTATTGCTCTTTAATGAGGACTAAATTGCTACTATTTTGGGCGTTGGATAAGAGAAATTGTTATTTAGACTTTGTCAACTATGTCACCCGTAGACTAAACCAATCAAATTATTCCACGTCATCATTTTTTTCCATGTCAGACTAATCCATTAAAGTCGTTTTTAAAAACAAAATCATCCAAAAATAGAAAAAAAAGAAAAAAAGAAATCATAGCCCTTTAAAATTCTATCGCTCTACTATTGCAATCACAAGCAGCGCTGATGTTAGTTTTCTTCTCATTTTGTATTGTAACGGGAATTTTTTTTGTTTACATATTTTTATTTCTACAATTTTAAAGAATTAATTATATTATTTTTTATTAACTATAAAATTCAGAGGATTTAACCCAACATCGTACTGAATGGAGACAAACAATCCACATAGTCAACCCCAAATAAACTTGGGATTGAGACTTAGTTGGGTTGAATTAGAGTATTTTTTATGATTCATGAAGAATTCAAAGAGACCACATTGGACATGAATATATTGTATATGTTAAGATAGTTGCAAATCTTTATTTTCACTTGATTGGAGATTCAAAATCTTTAAAGGTTTAATTAATGGTCATTTTATTAATTTTTAATTTTATTTTAGCAACTTGTTGTGGGGATTTAGTGTAGATGAGAAGAAAATTAACCATCGCTATGATAGCGACGATAAGAAAGTATTTTTAGAGTGTAGATGGTCGGAGTGGCAGAAGT
Source organism: Bocquillonia castaneifolia (assembly GCA_948193215.1). NCBI lineage: Eukaryota > Viridiplantae > Streptophyta > Magnoliopsida > Malpighiales > Euphorbiaceae > Bocquillonia > Bocquillonia castaneifolia. The sequence goes on from CANYLF010165305.1 coordinate 6,420, forward strand.
TCAGAAAGGCAACGATCGCTTTTCTCTATTTTTTTCTTCTATTTTTTGGATCTTTTTATATTTAAAGATTCAGTATGACATGAAAATGGAAAAAATAATGACGTGGAATAATTTAACTGGTCTATTATAGGTAACGTGGCGGGTAGAGTCTACCTGAGAATTTCTCCTTCGATAACATTATTTTTTACATGTGTTGTCACTCTGGATGTATGATACAAGTATTACTTATGGGGAAAACAATAAAAAAACTTCTTTTTTTTTTGAATTGAAATAAAAAAAACTTCTGTATTCTATGGGTTCAATCCTAAAACTAATCGGGCCGGAAATAAGCAATATTAATGCCCAGATAAAGTGATTTGGTTGGACTCCGGACGACCCTATACCATTTATATGTTCATGAATCACGCAGAAGTCCACAAACTTCATAGATCTCCGAATTAAAATGGGCCTAGCAGCCTCATTTCTTTCTAGCACTTCACAAATTATAAATGTGATTATTTTCTTTAATAAATATTGCACATTCCTTCTAAAAAAATTAAAATTATTAAAATTTATAATTACTATATTGTGATCTTTGATTAAGCTGAAAAAAAGAAAATTCTATACATAATTAAAAAAATAAAAAAATTAATAGAATTTCAAGTGCACTAACTAGAATTTCAAGTGGACTAACTCTGAAATTAAGCTGAGTGGAATCTTAAAAATTGTGAAATTTCTTCGATTGTCTTTTTTTTTTTAGAATTTCTCCAATTTTTTTGAGTTAGAATTTCTACTATTTTAGAATTAGTGAATTTAATTTTTTTTAAAAGCTATTTTAGTTGAAGAAACCAAAAGGAAATAAAAGCCCGTTCTAAAAAAAATAATAATAATTGTAAATAATTTTTTTTAAAAAATATAGTTATAAAAAAAGAAAAAAGAAAAGTTAACGAACATTGCCACTAAAACAAATGCAGGAGGAGGAGATGGGCGATGTAAACAGAGCAGCAGTAATAGCAGTAGAAGAAGTAGAAATAGGTTAGCTAAAATCAAATCCCTCCAACAAACACTTCCTCGTCTTCTCCGACCCTCCTTTCTATTTTCCTTCTTTCTTTCTCTTCTTCATCAAATCATCACTTCTCTTTCTTTCTTTCTTTCTCTCCTCACATTCACACAATGGCAACTACTTCTCCTTTTCTCTCTAACAAAACCATTTCCTTCTCCTCTTCACTTTCCCCTTCTTTCCCTTCCACATTTCCATCCAAACGCACCCTTATTTACACAAACAGAAACAGAAAAAATGCCTTGTCCGTCCAATCCAAGATCCGAGAGATTTTCATGCCTGCTCTCAGCTCTACAATGACCGAGGGCAAAATCGTCTCTTGGATTAAATCCGAAGGCGACGTTCTTTCCAAAGGTGAAAGCGTCGTCGTCGTTGAATCTGATAAAGCTGATATGGACGTCGAGACTTTTTACGACGGTATTCTCGCTGCTATTGTTGTTCCTGAAGGTGAATCCGCTCCTGTTGGTGCTCCTATCGGTCTTTTAGCTGAATCTCAGGATGAAGTTGCTGAAGCCAAAGCTAAAGCCTCTTCTAAATCATCTTCTCCTCCTCCTCCTCCTCCTGCACCCGCTGCACCACCTGCCTCTCCTTCTCCTCCTCCGCCCCCGCCTCCCCCTGCTGCACCCGCTGCACCTGGAAAGATCGTCGCCACTCCCTTTGCTAAGAAGCTGGCAAAGCAACATAAAGTCGATATTGATAAATTGGTCGGTACTGGTCCTTTTGGTAGGATAACTCCTGCTGATGTCGAGGCTGCTGCCGGCATTAAGCCTGCTCCTCCTCCTGCAGCGGCTGCGCCTTCTCCTGCAGCTCCATCTAAACCTGCTGCTGCTGCTCCTCTGCTTCCAGGGGCCACTGTTGTGCCTTTTACTACAATGCAATCTGCTGTTTCGAAAAATATGGTTGAGAGTCTTTCTGTGCCTACCTTTAGAGTTGGGTATCCGATCGCCACTGATGCTCTTGATGCTCTCTATGAGAAGGTGCATTTTTTTTGACTTGGATCATAATGTGTTTAAGATAATTGTGTGTTGAAATTTTGTTTGATGTGGAGATTGTTTTATTATTTCTTGTCAGGTGAAACCCAAAGGTGTGACTATGACTGCATTGTTAGCAAAGGCTGCAGCCATGGCGCTTGCTCAGCACCCTGTTGTCAATGCTAGCTGTAAAGATGGCAAAAGTTTCACTTATAACAGTAACATTAACATTGCTGTTGCTGTGGCCATCAATGGTGGTTTGATTACCCCAGTTCTTCAAGATGCAAATAAGGTATTGTAATTGAGTGTGCAATATCATGGATGGTTGATTTTTTCGTCTCCCATTTTTCTTTTAAAAAAATTTGGGCTCATAGCAGTTGTATGCTTAAGTTGTTGAATTTATTTGTTGGTACAGTTGGATCTTTACCTGCTATCCCAAAAGTGGAAAGAGTTGGTGGAGAAAGCCAGATCAAAACAACTTCAGCCCCATGAGTACAATTCAGGTCTTAATTTACTATAAACTATAAATTTTACGCCATATCTTTTGAATGTGTGCTTGTGTGGTATACTTGGATTCTGTATTTGGAATGTAAAGATTTAGGATGTAGCATCAAGCAAATTAAAACCATGCTCACTTGCATGCAGGCACATTTTCTCTTTCCAATTTGGGAATGTTTGGAGTGGACAGGTTTGATGCTATTCTTCCTCCTGGCCAGGTGAGATATGATACTATTCATACATATTCTCCATGTAGAACTATATATTTGCCCGATCCTCCATAATTCCTGAATAGAATTTGTTTGTTTTTTTAGCATCTGCACTAGCATTTCCCTCCTTTCATCAACTGAATTTTGTTGAAGTTTATTCCCATATAAATCAGAACAAGATACATTTAAAAGAAATTGAATTTTTAATGCCGATTTTCAAGGGATAGCTATCATTTGATTCTTGGTATCACTTTTCCTAATCTTAAGATTGAGAAGCGGAGCTCCGCATTACCATATCTCAATTTATAGGAAAAGGATAGCTTAAGACATCTTCCCTGTTTGAATCTGATGAGAAAATTTGTAAGAAATTTATTTTTGTGTGAATTACCTCTTAAGGAATCATATTTGACAGATGAATGGAAACTTCATAGCCCACCTCAATGGTGAAGAAAGATCAGCCCTTTGTCATAAGAAGCTCCTTACCACAATTTAAAATGGAAGCCTAATAATTGTAGAATTGCACATATTATGTTCTTCTCCAATTCCTTCAAAAAATTATCTTTCTCTACCATGAACTTTTTTGCTATTTTCCTAGAACACCTTTGCTCAAAGAAAGAGTTAAACTTTCTTCCCTAATCTTACAAATAGGAGAAATTCGTCCAGAAATTTTCTAAAAGAAAAGCCTCATTTCAATGCCACTCAATGTTCCCTCCAACAGACTGGGAATAGCAGCAATGAAACTCTATATCAATAACGAAACTTAGAAGTGCCTTCAGTGAGAGAGATCCTACTGGATGAATTAGTTAAATCTGAACTCCTTGTTACTATTTTAATCATTTGCTCAAAATCTTGAATGATGTTCAGGGGGCTATAATGGCTGTTGGAGCGTCAAAACCAACTGTGGTGGCTGACAAAGATGGATTCTTTAGTGTGAAAAGCAAAATGCTGGTGAGTGTCCTTTTAATCCTGTTCATATTTTGTTCATTTAGTTGTATGCATGATAACAAAAAATGGATGGATGAACAAATAATCTATTAACTTGGACTTGATTCATTTTAAATTAGCACTCCCTTCATCCCAAAATAATAGGCCTACACATATTAAGGATTAGTAGTTTTTATCCCTCTAATATTGAGGACAATTAATGCCGTTACTTGATTTTGTTAATAACTATGGTATAATAAATAAGGGTAAAATGACAAAATAAGGGGCAAAATATAGTGTAAAATGAAACAAGCCTATATTATGGGACAAGGAAAATTGACAAACAAGCCTACTATTTTGGGATGGAGGGAGTGGTAATAATAGATTTTATGTTTATATCAATATGATATGATATGATATGATATAGTGATACTTGAGCCCATTTTGGTGGAATACAAACTAGTAGCTCCATATGTATAAACTTCTTTAGTTTCCAATGTGTGCGGAAGCTGAGGCGTTGTTGGTCCTTTATACAAGATTGTTTGAACTTAAGAAATATTTGACAATTGAATACGTTTTCAACCAAGGGAAGAAAGTCTGTCACTTGACCACTTATAATTGTATAGTTCTCTGACCACAAGATTGTCTTATATCTACTTTCTTTATTATAATCAATGAGTGCCAATAAAGGTAGCACACCTAGTTTCAATTATAAATTTCCCTACATCAGCATGAGCTATAGTCTGTGGGTTACGATTCTGCAGTTCTCTGTAGGTATTATTACCTAGACATCCTTTGCATACACAACGGGTTGTTTATTTCTTTAGTTGAATGAGACATTATGATACCTGACTGCGATAAATGATGGTTGTATCAATTCAAAGTTATGTGGATTGCAAAAGAAAGTTAAGAGTGAAAAGAATTCAGGATTGTGAGATTCATTAGCTTGACCTAAATTGTTTGGAGTACATTTTCTTTGATTAAATACAACTTGAAGCTAGTGTTAGTGGTCCAAGGTGTACAATATCTTATTTTTAGATCCACATAAGATCTTGTCACTGATGTGGCAGGAGGCCACCTTGGGCCTTCGGGATGTGATGTGGTTTTGTAAGAATCAAAATTTGCTATTGTATGGCTGTTGACATTTGGCGCATTGTTTGTTGCCATCCAAGTGGTATGTTGTTCACAGTCTGCATCAGTGCAACTGAAGTTATCTGTGAATCTACCAACTCTATATGTGGAACAGTTTTCTGGTTAAGCCCTGAATGAGTTCATTTTGGGCTAAAGAGTCAATCATCAAGTGAAGGAAAAAATCTGTTGGTCTACTGCTAACAAAATACTTTACTAAGCCGATGGATAATTGGTTAACATTTAACCACTAATGACATGTGCCCTGCACCTGCTAGTGACATGAAACGACTTGATTCAACTAATATTACCTTGAATTGAAAATCTCTTTTGAGACTAATCTAAGCTCAGTAGTGATACAGTGGTACTGGTTAATGGTTATCCTATCATGTAGCTTAGCATGCATATCATATATGACCAAAAATAGCCTCTCATTTTTCAAAATTCGTTCAACTTGTTTGAGGAGAAGCGCATTAAGGGAATAGATTCTGTATATGAATCTAAACAGCTTGGTGCCATCTGTTGAAAAGCATTTTGTGACTTTAGGTCCTGTCATTTGATTTGGAGAAAGTGAACGTGTTAATCAATTATCAATAGTTCACTCTGCATTTCTTCTATGATACGACATTACTACCATATTTACAATCATCAAATGCAAAAATGCCCCCTAACTGGGAGCTTATATGTGGAAGTTTTGCTATTTGGTAAATACCTTAACTGAATTGTATTCGAATTTTTCTTACAGGTGAATGTAACAGCTGATCACCGAATTGTCTATGGTGCTGACTTGGCTGCCTTCCTCCAGACGTTTGCTAAAATTGTTGAGAACCCAGAAAGTCTTACTTTGTAAATGATACTTTCGGATCTTTGCAACAATGCTGTTTATTTTTGAGTGCCCATTATTTGGTTGTTGACAAGCTGCTGGTGTCTACTAAACAAGAGCACTTGGCTGAGGAGCAAAAAGCACGGTTTTGCAGTCATCTCTAGTTGCATTATGCGCATGTTGTAGTTTTCATATTTTTACTTTACAAGGATTTTAGTAAAATGACAGATACGGTTGATTATATTTTTAAAGGAAGGGAATAATAAGTTTTCTCAGAGTTCTAGTTTTTGACAGACAAAACCCTGTCAATGGTATTTGTTTGCTGGAAAGTGAATTACTAGTATCATTAATTAATTTTATAGTACTTTCTGGTTTTGCAAATCCTCAAGTATTTTTTTTCTTTTCCATGCAAAGTTTTGGATGGTACTTCCGGGAGTCTGTGTATTTCTTTTTATCACAAAGTCCAGGGCTAGGACTGGCTGATGTTCTTACAATTAGTTGCGCCAAATTAAACTTTAAAAAAAGTGTGTTTTTGTTTTCCTGTAAATTTCTCTGTTGAAGAAAAATGTATCTAAAATCACCAAATGCTTAAAGCAATCAGTTGTCTCTATTAATGTATTCACTGACAAGTGATCTGTTAGGAAATGAGTAGCAGCAATCAGGACAAAGTTAATAATACAGAAATGGACTATAGGCTGATAAATATTGCTGATGTAGGAAATGATGCTGCTTGTCAATTACAACACATCTGTGCATTCTGAGTCTCTAACATTGAGGTAGAATTCACCAGTCTAAGCTGATATTCCTGGATATGTAAAGGTTGTCAATGTATTTTATAACCGGAAGTGAAGCATTGATGTATCTTCTCATTTTCTTCTCTGCAGACTGATCTGCAGCAGTGTTCAGAACGGAAAATTAAAGGGCTAATTCCAATCTCTAACTGGTTGACAAGTTCATGTTTGAAGAAAATGCAAGAAAACACAAATGCAGATACATTTTATGCTCGTTCTGTTTTTCACAGCATATATTTGGGATTAGGATTATGTCATTACACAATCATACAGTTTTATTTTCTTCTATTCAATGCAATATTGTATGAAACTATGAATAGTTGATATAGTCTGCAATCTGCACAAAGAAAAGGCAAATTTAATGCGGAGATCGACTCACCAGTTTCATTGAGCCTAATGAGGAGCTGATCTCTTGTTGGAAGGGTATACATTCCGGCATAAACAGCCGTCCTGACTGTCCATGTATGAAAGGGTGCACAAACTTGAGAATAAGCTGTAGTAGCTGCCTCTTTCAAAGAGTAATCACTGAAAAGGAAAAATTACAAAGATCTTCAATCACAGAATTGGTGGTTTCATCATGTAAGATATGCAACGCCTGATGTTTTATGAACATACTCAGTCGATAGGAATTGTTCGAACAAGGCTCTGATGAGATCAAGACCCTGCCTGACACGGCGTAAATTGCGGGAATGGCTTCCTGGAGTCCTAACAGTGCCATTTTCAACATCAGAATCAAGAACATTTTTCAAACTGTTATGCTGTTTTGATGCATCAACAAGACTGCACACCTGAAAAATCCCCAGATCACAATTTCATTCCATTCTTAACAAACAAACAATTCGATATAATAATATATATAAGAGAGAAGAAAATCAAACCTTTGCAACGTATTCAGACTCGGCAAATTTGAAAGCAAGACCAAGGCAACTAAAAAGAACAGAAACCAACGAACAAGCATCACAAAACGTATCTAATCTAAGCTCTTCACAACCATCATGATCATCATAATTGCTATTATTTTCAATTTCATGATCTCTAACATGTTTCAACCGCTTGGCAAGGTCCTCAAAGGCATCTACAACAGCCGATAACGGAGGCTGCCCTTCAACAACCTCCGCCGCAGTCATCACAGATCGTTCAACAACAATCTGCTGCTGGTGGTGGTGGTGGTTTGACGGTGGTTGTGCTTCTTGATTTAAGTTGGTACTATTAAAGAAATACCTTCTCATGTTGGATATGGAAACTTTCTATGCAGAAATATTAACAAAATAATTTGTAGCAGAAAGAGAGTAGGAATGAAAGAATGTGAAGATATTGCGTAAGGATTATTGATTGTGACTAAAATTTTCATCTACGCGTATGAGTTTTGAAAAAGAGAAAAATGAGAAAAGTAAAAGCGTGGAGATGGGAGATTATTGGGTTCAAAATTGGGAAGGGTAGCTAGAGATGCGGTCTGCCTAGAGAAAACCGGTACAAGTCACCAAAATAATGAAAGAATTTTATATTGTATTTGTATAATTGTATGTATAGGTGTAATATTTGCAGGCTAAACACATCGCATCGCATGATGCATGGTATTGGTATTTTCATTTCTAATTCGCTCGCATTTCTTAAGGATTGTTAGTTAGGACTTTCGAGTTGGGTTCCGGAGTTTTGGGCCTGTCTTTGACGTCAAAGGGCAGTGCCTATTCAAAAATATTAACTTACTAGAATAAAACCGTGCATATTGAGATTACAATTTCATTTTATTTTAAAAATAAATTACCATGTATATGATATTTTTATAAGTAACTGATACTTCATAAGATTGTTTGCAATTTTTAATAAAGTTATTTAAATTTTATTGTGTTTGAAAAAATAAGTTTATATAAAATTTATTGATTTTTTTTAATTAAAACTGGTTTTGTAAGAATTCATTAACTAAAAATGAAGTTTATGGACTAAATTGATTTTTTTCATACAATTGAACCTTTTTACCCTTTCACTAACAGCAAAAAAAAATGGAGGGGATAAATAATTGGATAGAAGCAAACTTGAGGGGGTTTTTAATTGAGTGAAAAAAACCCAGGGGGACATATCATTGAATTGTACAAAACTCAAGACAAAATATATTTATCCCTATAATAAACTTAAATCATAATAAATTTAATAAAATATTCCTATTTTTTAGGGGAAAAATTTAAACATAAATTAGATTACCGCAAAAGTTATTTTAGGTAAATTGTAGAGTTACTTTATATTTTACAAAGTAACGATACTTTATCATGTTATCACCATTGGATTAAAGTGTTGTGATCTCATCCAATGATGAAAACATGACAAAGTACAGTTACTTTGTAAAATACAAAGTAATCGTAGAAGGCACCGTTATTTTAAATAGGCTTATTTCTTGAAGAAAATTCATAAATTTTTTTAATCTAGCACTTCTTATACATAGCGAATTCAGTTAGCATGTATAATTCAAATAGTTCATAAATCTATTCATTAGAAATGTTTAAACCATATAGTTTAATATAATAAAAGTTTCTCCTTTCAAAGAAAAAAAATATAACAAAAACTTTTTAGGTTATAACCGTCAAAATTTGTATTTCTTTTAGTTTATAAGTTACTCTATTTAGAAGTTGATTAAAATATTTAATGAAGCGAGATTTGGTAAATAGTAATTTTATTAAAGACGTCCATAAAATATTTATCAAAGATGCATCATTCAAGCCTCATCACTCAGAATATTTTTTAAAAGTTTTTAATAGCTTTTAATGCAAGGGAATGATACTAATACCATACAAACTAATGGCTCACTACTAAGTTTTTTTTTTTTAAAGGAGGCTCACTACTAAGTTAATATGAAAGAATATAAATACAAAAGGTGTCTTCATTAGAACCATACATGTGTCAACATAATTGGTGACCAGTTTGCCCTAGCTAAGCCTAAACCCACCACCACACCACCACGCACCCACATCACCCCATTCTAAACAAAACAAAGAAAACCCATCTACTTCCTCACTACACTTTATTCAATCTCACCATTCTCTATTTCACCCTGCCCAAAAAAAATTATCAGTATTATACGATCAAAAGCTAATGAGATTTCTTCATTATGACTTTTTGTGATTTTTT
>CANYLF010165332.1:0-14465 GCA_948193215.1 Bocquillonia castaneifolia
GTTTTAAGTATGGTTTTACCGAGAAAAGTCAGAAATACTGTTTTAAAACTGTGTTTTCTATTTAAAAATTTCAGATTTGTGATTTTTGGCTTACAACGATCGTTGCTATTTTCACAACGATCGTTGCTAATTTGCAACGAGCTCGTTGCTAGTTTTCCACGAGCTCGTGTACCTTACTGGAATTTTGGATGATTTTCGTGTATTTTACAACGATCACTGTTCATTTCACAACGATCGTTGTACTATTTACAACGATCGTTGCTATTTTTAAAACGATCGTTGCACCCTATTTTTAAGAGAAAAATTATTTTCGAAGGGAATTTTCAGTGGAATTTTAATTTATGATTAATTACTATCATTATATATATTAATACGTATTAAATGGTGTTAGATTCGGGTCATCACAAAGATTCCCTTCCTTCCCCATAAATACACAAGCTTTTCAACACAAACGGGGGGAGGAACACACTCACACTCATTTCACAAAGCTCTGTTTCTCTGTAACAAGTTTTCATAGAGTTTCCAAATGAGGAAGCTATCTTCTATCTAGAAGCTCATTTTCTCCTAGAAGTGGAAGCACTCAATAACTCTGAGGGCAACCTACCATCCACGAAGCATCCATACATCAAAATAAGCTTATTTCATATTTTGTTCATTTCTTTTTAAGCTATTGTAACTTTCTCATATTTCATTGACTAACTCTGTTTCATTTTTTGATCATATGTATGAGTCCCTGGTAAGGAGGAGATGCTGCTGTAATAAACTAACTGAAGTTTGGAGCTCTAGAGCCCAAGTTATGAATCAAAACATGATTTTGGTTCAATAACTTAGGTTACCCTGAAAACTTGTCTCCTTAGCTATTTTGAGATTCCTATAATTTCTTTAGGCCTTCATTTATTGTTGTGTATATTCCATTTGGTACAATTTATAATATACAGGTTGATACAAAGCTTCAAAGTTGTTGCCTCAAGTTATAAATTCGTCCAAATGATCACAATGATTCATCCGGATCATCAATGATTTGTCCAAATGATCAAGTTTTATCTGGATGACCAATTTTGCGTAATGTTTTGAAGTCTTTGGAGATCTTTGGAAGATTCATCCGAATCATCACGATGGAAGCCCAAAAGAGTGATCAGGATTTTGGCCTAACTTGTGAGGGGCATATCTCAGTCGTCCGAACTCTAAATTGAGAAATTCTTGAGCCAAAACTGAAGTTCAAGATGTCTACTTTATTTTCTATGTTTTTAACTTTGGTTTAATTTTTATTCACAAATTCTCCAACTTCAACCAACCCTTATCCAAAGTATTTGAAAGACTTGAAAGACAAGGCTTGATCAAGCCAGAACCAGCCAAATTCCCACTTAACCCAAATTCACCCGGATACAACCTTGATACCTATTGCAACTTTCACTAGACACCTAGACACTCCACATACAATTGTATCAAACTTAAACACACTATCCAAGGCCTCATTGAAGCCAAAAAAATGATTGATCTTGATAATTGATTCCCTTGCACTAAAAATAACCCTTTGCTAAACTACAACAGAGTTCCACCACCCAACCAAAACATGTGTATTAAATCTAGTCGTACTGAAGCAGAAGTCCTAGCCTTTTTTAAAGATGATTCTAGCTTGCAAAACATTGTTACTAACCATATGAAGCAACTGAAAGAAACACTCCCATACTTGGGAGATCTGAGGGATTCTTACATGACACAAACTAAATTAGATGGGAAGATTAAGGATGTTTACATGTTCGATGCCTAGTATTCTTCAAGTTATAATGAAGCTGAAGTTCTTAATGCATTTCAATTAGTTAAAGATGGAAAGTTCTCACTGAAACAAGTCACCCGAAGACACCGCAGAGGTTAAGGAAGACTTGATAACTGATCAGTTGAAGAAAACTAAAGCTAATGCAAGTATCTAAGAATTGCTGATCTATTCAGAGTCACACAGGAAAGCTTTAGTGGATGCCTTCTCCAAAATTTGGGTTCCTGAAGATGTCTCCCTAGAAAACATGGTCGACCTTTTGATGGAAAAGAAACCTGGAGAGATCACATTCACTAATAAAGACTTGCCCCTGGAGAGTCATGATCATAACAAAGCCCTTTATTTTACTGCTGAGGTCAATGGTAAAAGAACCTTTTGTGTGATGGTAGATGATGGATCTGCCATCAATGTTTGCCCTGCAAAGCTCCTCCCTAACCTAAAGAATTTCTCCATCAGATCTAATGCCTTCAGATCTTGTCATTCGAGCTTATAATGATTCCAAGAGGAGTGTTGAAGGCACTTTCACTACTAAAGTCAAGGTTAGGCCAATTGAATCTGAGGTTGATATTACTATATTGGATATTCTGATGACCTTTACGGTCCTATTGGGAGGACCCTGGTTCCATTCCTTGGGAGGAATTCCGTCCACGCTCCACCAGAAGATCAAATTCCCACATGTCGGAGGAATTCTAACAATCAATGATGAGCCAACCCAATCTATAGTAGTGTTGCAAGCTGCCTCCAAAGGTGTGATATCTCCAATAGGCTTCCAAGTAATGGGAATCAATAAAAAATCAAGTCAATCCATAAGTCAACTTAATGCTATAGAAGATGAACTACTTTACAGCCCTTGGTTTAGGCAAAAACCAGCAGGGGATAACTGTGTTCCCTGATTTCAAAACTTAGACTACTCACAAGGGTCTAGGATATAAGGGAGAGCATTCAAAGAAGTAGGCTGAGAACTTTGCTGTTGGAAAAAAAGGGTTTGTATGATTACTTTATCCCTAAAGCTGAAAAAGACCATGAACAATGCTGGAGGCAAGAATGACAGGTGTTCTGCTGTAAACCTTGCCCAAATCCTTGAAGAATTAATCACCAAAGACCTGGTGTCTAAAATGGGAGCCTTAGCCATAAAAGAATTCAAGAATGCTGCCAATAAAGATTGTGCTAAGATTGATGACTCTGACTTAGATGCTTTCATTATGGATGCTCTTTTAAATACTTTATATTCTGTTGATGTAATAACTCTTGACCTCTTTGAGGAGGATGTTTTCATTTCTAAGGTCAATGATATAACTTTCGACTTTACTTATTTGTGTGATGTTCATCCTAATGGCACTATGCATTTCATTGATCATGGCATAAGCATGTTTAACATTAACTCTGTACAAACAAATGCATTCAATATAGGTATAAAAGAAAAACCATAGGAAATACGGATCGCATGACCCCTGAAGTAGAGAGAGATTTTAACAAATCCTCAAGAAAAGAGAAGAAGTATTTGCTTTGACTTACGATGATATGCCAGGAGTTGACAGAAAGATAGCAACACTTCATCCCTACTCATCCAAACATGAAGCTAGTTAAACAAAAGCTTAGAAGGTTGTGACCAGAATGGGCACAATTGATCAAAGAAGAAATAGAAAAGTAGTTGAAAGCAAGATTCCTAGAAGTAGTCAAGTATCCAGAATAGTTGGCCAACATTGTCCCAGTCTTGAAGGAAGATGGTAGAGTTAGAATGTGTGTCAACCTCAGAGATCTGAACAAAGTGTCACCCAAGGATCTTTCCTCTACCACACATCGATGTGCTTATCGATAGTGCAGTAACCAGTGCTATGTATTCCTTCATGGATGGTTTCTCTAGGTATAACCAGATCATGATAGCTCTAATTGATAAAATGAGGACTGATTTCATTATTGAGTATGGCATTTTCTACTACAAAGTAATGCCTTTCGGACTCAAAAACATGGGGGCAACATATTAGAGGATGGCAATGACTTTATTTCATGACATAATGCCCAAAGAAGTGGAAGTATATGTACATTGCATGATGGTCAAATCTCCAACTCATGAGCAGCATTTTGATGCACTAGACAAGTTCCTCGAGCGAGCAGTAAGGTACAACTTGAGGTTGACCCCAAAGAAATGTGCGTTCGAAGTCACTAAAGGCAAGCTGCTCGGACACTTGATTAGTTAGAAAGGAATTGAAGTAGACCCTGACAAAATTAAGGCCATCCATGAAATGCAAATACCAAAAGCCAAAAAAGAAGTCAGAGGATTCTTAGGGAAGATTCATTATGTCAGCAGATTCATTTCATGATTAACCATAATCTGTGATGCTATCTTCAAGCTACTAAGAAAGAATAAGCCAAAGAAATGGAACTCCAGGTGTGAGGAAGCATTTGAGAAAATAAAGCAGTATTTGACCAATCCACTGGTCTTTCAACCCTCGAAGACTGGGAAGCCATTGATTCTATACTTAGCACTAGAAGAAAAGGCCATCGGTGCTATGATGGCACAAGCAGACAATGTTGGGATAGAGCACACAATCTACTATCTCAGCAAGAAATTATTGTCCTATGAGATCAAGTATGATTTGATCTAGAAGACTTGCTTGGTAGTAATCAGGGCAACCATGAAGCTCTGACACTACTTCCAGTCCTATCGGGTGGAAGTAGTAGCAAAAGTAGATCCATTATGACATATGTACGAAGCTCCTATCCTGATTGGAAAGCTAGCTAAATGGTTATTTTTGTTGACCGAATTTGGCATCCTCTATGTCACAAAGAAAATAATCAAGGGACGAGCAGTTGCTGAATTTCTGGCTCTAAATCCTAAAGAGTAATCCGAACAGTTTGAATTCGAATTCCCTGATGAAGGACTCAACGCAATAGAAGTGCAAGGACAGATACTATTCTTTGATGGACCTGTAAATGACAAAGGAGCATGAATATGTGCTTTACTTATAACACCCTCAGGAGAACGAATCCCTATTGTAAAGAAATTAGAATTTCCAGTTACTAATAGCATGGTAGAATATGAAGCATGCATATTTTGGTTAGAATCTGCAAGCTCAACAGGGGCAAAGAAGTCTTTATCTACAGGGTCTCAAAACTGATTGTCAGCCAAGCATCCGATAAATGGGAAGTTAGAGATGAGAAGCTGAAGCCATCTGATGAATACTTGCGACAAGTCAAGAGTTATTTCAAAAATGTAATCTATTTCACTTGACCAGAGGAGAAAACCAAACGGTCGATATTCTGGCCACTTTGGCGGTGGTATGGGAAAACTCCAGCAGTATACAAGCAATGCCCCTGGTGATGATAAAGTCTGGACAACTATGTTATGTGAAAGGAGAAACAGTGTGCTAGATTGGACCATATGTGAAGCCTTGGTTCCATGACATTCTGAAATTCTTCAAAATGCAAGCATATCCAATAGAATCGATAAGCAAACAACGCTTTGCCTTAAGGCTTCAGTCTAGAAGCTACACTTACCATGAAGGCATACTATATCGAATATCACCCTCCAGACTACTCCTTATATGTATTATACAAGAGGAGGCTGAAGAAATGATGAAAAATATCCATGCTGGAACATGCGAACCTTACATAAGTGGGCTTGTTCTCGCAATAAAAATAGGAAGGTAGGGATATTATCGGGATACCATGGAAAAAGACTGCATCAAGATGGGTCATAAATGTCATGACTGTCAAATACATGGGGATCAAATCCATGTTCCACCTTTAAAACTACACAACCTTGTGTCTCCATGGCCTTTCTCTGCTTGGTGAATCAACATCATGGGACTAATAAAGCCAACGACATCATTATTGTAATAGAATATTTCACAAGATATGTTGAAGCCATCTCATTTGCCACTGTCACAGCTCACAATTTGACCAAATTTTTGGCTAAAAGAATCAAGTGTAAATTCGGGATCCCACATCACATAGTGTCAGACAATAGAGTGCAGTTCCAAGGGGAAACAACTGAGTTCTTAGAGGAAGACAGTATCGAACATCACAAATCATCTCCTTACAAACCACAAGCTAATAGGACTGTTAAGGTTGCTAACAAGACCATTAAAAAGATTCTAGCAAAAATGGTCAAAACATACAAGCATTGATCAGAGCAACTGCCATATGCTATTATGGGTTATAATACCACTATAGAAGTGCAACAAGGCAAACGCCCTTCTCACTAGTATTCGGAGGAGAAGCAGTACTCTTGATAGAAATGCAGTGTAAATCTCTACGAATAGCACTAGAAGCACAAATACCAGAAACTGAGTGGGCAGAAAAGAGATACGGTTAGTTGTTGTCATTAGAAGAAAACAGGAAAAGAGCTCTCTAGCACACACAGTTGTACTAGAAAAGACTAGCATGAGCATTCAACAAAGGTGTCAGACTATGCACAATCAAGGAGGGAGATTGGTTTTTAAAGCAAGCTAGGTCAATTCCATTTGACCCACGGGGCAAGTTCAAGCCAACTTAGGAAGGCCCGTGTTTGGCTATGAAGATTCTACCTAAAGGTGTAGTTAAGATATTGGACCTGGACGGTAATGAGTTTACCCAACCTATCAACATGGACAGGCTGAAAAAGTACTAGCTTTGAAAAATGTATCCTGCTTCCTATACTCATGCAAAATTTAGGGATCGAGAGAAAATATCTGACTGTAAAACGTGCGATGGGCAATTGGTAATAAGAGGCATATCGAATGTGATAAGTATAGTACACTTTTGTAAATAAAATTGCTTGTATTAACAAAACAGTTTTATTGGTAAACATTGTCTTATTTATGATTCAATAGAATGTTTACATTTACATAAAGGAAAACATTTTAGCAAAAACAAAGGGTAGATCTTAGACGTTCTAACACCCAGCATTTGCATATTTCATTCTGCTTGAATCATATAGGGAATCCAGCCTCCTGATGTGAGAAGTAAAGGATTCAAGTTTCTATACTTCCACTTATACCTTATAAACGTCCTCAGTCTCAATACTACTAGTAAACCTCAGATTTATCATCCTACATCTGCTTCCCCACTCATGGCGAATTTGGTTATGAAATTGACGTTGTAGTAATGATGTTTCAAACTCAGGCAACAGAGGCATAATATGCTAAACTTGACCATACTTGTGGTAGAGTCGAGATGGAGTATAAAAGCTAGAATAGTACAATCGAGCTAGATGGACGCATCGCCCGACAAGTTCAACAATTACTTCAGCTAAAGACCCCCATGCATAATGCCAGCAGATGTTCTCTTTACGGTTAGTCAAATAATTGTCCAAATCATCCTCTGTCACACGGAGTGCAGAACAAGATAGAGCATGTAAAGAGATTGGGGGCATACCCCATTGGAATAGGAAATAGCATCAGAGCAGGCCTCATAATCACAGAGAGAAGTAGAAATCGAGTAGTGGCATTGTACATGTTAACAAAAGCAAGAGATGTCAAAAATCCTACATGTAGATAGACAAAGATTTGGCCAAATCTTCACGACATCCGACCGAACTTTTGTGAAGCCCTTGATGATTCGGCCAAATGATCAAACCCTATAGCAGCTTATGTTTTTTTGAAATTCATGCATTTTATAAACATTCATGTATGCATGCACATAGACCAATAGTATAAACTCACCTTCTACAGAGTCATCATCATATAGATATATTATCAAAGCATTCAAACATTAGAAAAACATTCCAAATATTCAAACATCCATAAAAGCAAGCAAACATGAGCATCATAATAGATAAAACAAAGGCTGCTCACAAAACCACAGCCAACATCAGCAAATGTTCAGAACCAAGGGCCAAACAAACACCTGGCAAAGAAAAAGTGGAAATGTTCATGACAGGCTAACAATGCCAATGGTGATCAAGCACGCCTAGGATGAATGCATTTGCTAGGCTCCTCCTCCAACTCAGACTCTGAAGAGGAAGACTCTTCCTCCACTGGAACAGTAGCTACATCCTTCAACTCATGGACTAGAGCCTTCAAAATGGATATTTCCTCATCCTTTTCGACACATGGGCCTGCCATGCTATACACAGCTCTGCGGTGAGATACTTGTAAGCCTGAAGCATACCGGCCAGCTGGTTTAGGAACCTGTAACAAAAATCAAAAACAAATCGTGAGAATTTAAAAGAAAAAAAAGAACTCAAAAGTAACTAGAAGAGAGAGATTAAGCATGCTCACATGACTAGTACCGGCAAGGATTAATAATGTGGTGATCAAAAGCCGGCTCGATCTTCTGCTCCCTTGTGCCATTATGAGTCCAACAGGTGAAGGTTGAAGATAGGAAAGAAGTTACCTGTCTAGCACTAACTCTGCCTCTCCGGCTAGTTGAAGTAGCACCTCAGCAAGCTCCTACAGCTGAAGTACCAATATGACCAATAGGTTCACCGGTTATCAAGTCCGAATTCTAGATGTTTCTAGGAAGCTTAAACATATCATTTCAAGTCTGAAAAGAATCAAAGGCATCATAAGCAATTCAGAGGTAGAAACTATGAAGTTTGAAGTGAACAACGCTCACAGCCATAGCCCTCGCTAAGGGTAAGGGAAGAGAACACAAGCAAGAACTCTCTAAGAAATCCGGGTAGCTCTAGTCCTCTACTAAGAAGTCTGCAGTATCCTCAACTACCAACCAATGGTCCACCTCCTCATCAGTCATCTCAAGGGTCTAGTACATTTCTTTGGTAGGGTTCTGAGGCACCATGTCCCGTACATAATCCCATGCCTGGTTAAAAAGTTGTTCCCCCAGGAACCACATCCTACAGCAGGATCCTTCTAACAGAAGCCTCTTCCCATCCTTCTCTAGTGAGACAGTGACATACTCGAGTAGCCCATCAGTATCATCCATCCACTCAAAGTTAATCTGCAAAAAGTGGTTAAGGATTAGAAGCCCCATTTGGATAATGAAAAATAAAAATAAGATACTTACATGCTCCTTGTCATGGCTAAGCTCATTCAAGATCCTCTTATGATCAACCAGAAACATCATTGAAGTAGTATTCCTAGAAGTACCCTACCTAAGCATGGCCAGGATAGTATAAGCAATTCTTATGGAATGGAAAGAATCATCTTAATTGCCCAAATCTGCAAGACCAAGACAAGAATCAGCAAATAAATCATGATTAATTAAAAAAGACAACAAAGCAAGAGATACTTACATGAACGGCGTGCCAAAACTCGTTCAGCTTCTTATAACCCATGAAAAACTTATCCAAATAAGAATACAAGTCTGCCAGGGCAGCAGACCCCCAATCATACTCCCTTATAGCATCAAAATCCCTCAACGGGGGCATGAAGTAAATCCATAAACTAGATGTCTCATTGCAGAACATTGTCATTGCCAACAGGTGAAAGAGGAAAACTCTAGCCATCTGATCCCTGCCAACAATAGAAAGAGGCTCTGCATAGGTTTGGACACGATCTGGTCCAACCCGTATCAATGAAGCAAACCACTCCAGCATACTAGAATACATGATCTTCGTGTCCTTATCTCGGAAGATCGGCTGATGACCAAACATGTGTTGAAAGTAGGTGTTCCTCTCCTCTATAGAAGTAAAATAAAGGGCACCGTCAAATGGGATTCGGGTACCAACACAACAGAACCCAATCACAGCTAGAAAGCTCCAGCGTAAGTGTATACTCCCCATATAGAGGCTGAAAGGTGTGGGTACTACACACCCACCTCTCAATCAAAGCAAAAGATAAAGCACGATCTACATGCCCGGTTTGATTCACCTCAAACAAATCAGGTAATGCTTAGACGAATGTATCTAATCCAATAAGCCAAATATGAGCCTTTATAGATTTAGGAAGCATCTTCCATGCCTTTTAGGAATCACAAAAATTCCCAGACTAAAAGAAGCCCAATTCTCATCGCAAAAAGCACCACTGTAAGTTAAACATGTATTCACAGCAACAAGCTAAACACCAAAGCATAAACGAGTGCTAAATTCATAAGTTACTCATAAACAGCAAGGTTACAGGCCTCTAACACATTCACAAAAGCATGAATAAGTCATTCACGGATGACATCACAATCACACTCTAAAACAAGCAAGTTAAGGCTAAAATACAAATTCACACACTGCAGTTGGCCACAGATTTGCCCAAATCATCAAACAATCATCCGAATGATTGATGATGATTCGTCCGAACCTTCACGCACTGGATGATCATTCATCTGAATCATCACATAGAAACAGTATAGTTCACGGTTTCATAAAGAACACAAAAGGCACAAATGTCATCACAAGTCACTAGAATGATGGAATGGCTTCACAAAATTACACACATACATAAAAGCACAAATACACTCATGGTAGGGTCATTCGAACCAAGCAATATGATTCGAACGAACCTTCAATCATTCATCCAGATGAAAATGAAGGTTCATCCGAATCTGTAAATGAATATACAATTCTAGAAAAACACAAATCGCTTCAACAATAACCAAAGCTTAAAGAAAACACTAGGCAATGGAGGGCCTACCTCTATCTTAATGTAGCAACCAATTTAGGCACCAAGATTAGATAATGGATGGATGTCCGCTCCTCTCTCAAGGCCGCAAGCATCTGGCATGAACACACACTCATCTACCTTAAAAATCGAGCAAGAACGGTCTAGAAAAGGATTACAATGGTCGACTGGCTGCTGGCCACCCTTTGGAACCTTTGGGTTCTCTTGGTTCACACCTTCCTTGGGAGCTCCTTCATCGGCTATTGATAATGAGAGGAAGAAAAGAAAAAAGAATAAAGAGAAGAAAAGAATAGTTAGGTTTTAGCGCAAGAAACCTAATTGATGAAAAGGAAAACAAAGGTCCTTGAGAGCAATCAAAGCCAATTAAGAAAATTGAAGAGACCAATGGAAGAATAAAAGAAAAGAAAATGGGAGGTTACCAAATAGAAGTGGGAAGAAAAATTACCACTTTAATCCCTGCAAATTCAAATCCTACATATTGGCCCAAAAATCTAAACTACTATCATGTCTAGAAAACAAATTGGCTTCACCAAAAATTCCAGAAAAATTCCAGGCAAGTTTGCAAATGACCAAAATGAATCCCAAAGATAGACAAGGCCTTAAAGCAAAATCTCAAGGAACTAGAATGACAAATAGGTCTTCAGAGCAAAATCCAGCATTTTGAAGCAAGCAACCCCAAGCAAAATTAATTAAATGCCTTTAAATTCCAATATCCTAGGATTATTTTGGGTCAACCCTATCAACTCATCGGATCAAGCAGGCTTCCAATTCATCTAGCCAAACCCTAGCCAGTCCTAGACTTTTTGGATAATCCCCAGCATCCATCTAGGTTGCCAACAATCTAGATTTCTTGTCTAAATAGACCTAGGAGTGTCTTAGATTTTTTGGGTTCACCCCAACGTTCATCTAGGTTGCCAACGATCTAGATTTCTTGTCTGAACAAACCTAGGCGTGTCTTAGATTTTTAGGGTTCACCAAGACGTTCATCTAGGTTGCCAACGATCTATATTTCTTATCCAAAACGACCCAGGCGTGTCTTAGATTTTTTCGGGTTCACCTCGACATTCATCTAGGTTGCCAATGATTTAGATTTCTTGTCTAAACAGACCTAGGCATGTCTTCAATTTTTTGGGTCCATCCCGACATTCATCTAGGTTGCCAAGGATCTAGATTTCTTGTCTAAACACACCTAAGCATGTCTTAGACTTTTTGGGTTCACCACGATGTCCATCTATATTGCCGATGATCTAGATTTCTTGTCTGAATAGACCCTAGCGCGTTCTAAACTTCCACGGGCCAGGCCAAACATTTTGGAACAAACAGGTTCCAATTTCTTGTCTAGATGGACCATACAAGCCCTAGACTTTTCAAATAATCCCCGACATTCATCTAGGTTGCTAATGATCTAGATTCTTTGTCTAGTTAGACCCTAGCATGTCCTAGACTTCCATGGGCCAGCCTTGACATTTTGGAACAAACAGGTTCCAATTCCTTATCTAGCCGAACCAATAGTGTCCTAGGGTTCCTTGGGTTAGCCTGACAATTTTGGGACATACAAGTTCCCGTTCAGCGTATAGACAAACCTAGAGTGTCCTAGACTTCCTCGGAGATGAGCTTCCTCCAACATTTTAGCGACAACTATCGACCGCCCGAGCAGTATCCTTTTCTGTATCCTTTTATTTGTTTGTTTATGATTGTTTGCTTTGTTGTTCATTTATTCATTTAATTGAATGACATTGCTAAACTCTGACAAAGCGGGGGCAACTGTAGACACTTGATTTTTGGATGCAGGTACATGGAAGCGGTTTTGGGGCCCAATGATTAGTACAGTCTAGTTCGGACCACTCTGTTAACCTATTTCTCTTAGAAATGAGCTTAAAGATTGAAAATAATTTTTAAAACATTTTCAAAATGAATCTCACACCTCCTGATGATTTGGACAAACCTCCAAATTGTTTGGCCGAATCTTGAGAAACATAGGGTGGCCCACATTTCACAGAAATCCATTTATTTTAATAGAATTCCAACCAAATCATTGGTGATCATTCGGTCGAATGATCTTTGGTGATCATTCGGTTGAATGATCATTGAAGGTCCGGTCGGATCATTAGCATGAAATGACAGGGTCTGAGACAGAATGCATGAATCCGTTAGGTACTCGAAACCTATGACCTACACCAGCCTATCTCCATTGCAACTTGCACAAGTTGTAGAAAAGAGATTGGTTTTTCTCCCTAAAAATACCTCAACATTTTAAGGAAAAGGGGATAGACAGAGGTGAGAGGGAAAAGAAACATTTTTTCTCTGCAAGTTATCGAAGCACTTTCCATAAAACTTTTCGAAGTTGTTTTCTTAAGTTTCTGAACGAGGAAACGCTTCTGAATCTAGAAGCTCATCTGCTACCTGAAGTGGTAACACCTAGACAGTCCGAGGGCAACCTACCATCCACAAAGCATCCATACATCTGAATAAGCATAATCCTATTTTTTTTTAAATTAATTAAAATTATTTTAAAAATTAAAAAAATAATTTAAAAAAATTAGTTTATTTAATACTCTTCAACTTATATTAATTATACCTTTAACCTAATTATTTTACCAAATTACCTCATTTTTCAGTAGGTCACCCATCCTTATAGTGCTCTGCTCCAAGCACGTTTAACTTTATACTTCCCTGAATCTGCCTTCCATTTGTTCTGTTGATGATATTTGTTATCTATTTTATCAAAATATATTTATTATATAAACATAAAATTATACTTAACAAAAAAATTGATAATTTTTTTGAATGTCCTTGCAGTAGTCAAATCTGGTAGAAATTGAAGAGGAATGGTTTCTGTCCATTGGGTATAAAAACATGGTAAAGATTATTGTATTGGTTCAGGAAGAAAGTTGTTGGTAAAAGTCCGCTAGCTATCTACAGACAAGGAGGTTTTGCCTCAGAGCTTGAGCCATGACTAGCAACTGCGGCACTGTGTGTTCAGCTGCGGGGCTAAAGTGGTAGTCACCACCCGAATAAGCATCGGGATATCTTACAAGGTGTACATCCCAATTCCTCTCAAGAATATGAAGGATGCATTGACCCCAGAGATTCAAGGATCGGACCTATCGATTCCCAGGCATGATTCTTACCCAACACTCTTAGTATTATGCCAACATTCATTCCCTCTAACAAAGCAATAAAAAGCATATAATAATTATAACCTACCTTTTTACATATACACATGCAATAGTGAGTTTCTAATAACAAACTAGGGTTAATTTTAAGAATTACCAACCATTATTAGGGTTAATTTACATGCAAAAGGTGATATAAGCACATAACAACCAACACAACAACACAACCTAGGATTTCTACCATTTTAGACCTAAAACGATTACTGAATAGACATTATTAACCATTTTCATGCATAAAAACATCTAAATAATTACCAAAGAGAGTTCAAAAGCTTACCTTATCACTGCATTCCATGTGAAAACTACTGTACATAATCGATCTCCGTGAAACAGCACTGAAGAGCAACAAAAAGGGGCCAATGCCATTAAGGGAATTGGCATTTAGGCCCAACGCCACTCACCTACAAGCGTTGAGGCCCAACGCCTCTCCTGCTTATGGCGTTGGTTGCCAGACAACATGCAGCATGTACGATTTTACAGAAAATAGCATTTTCGGGTTTACCAAGCCTAGAAAACGTACATACAGAGATGAAAGCTCATAAAATAAGCATCAAAATACATGAAAATGCTTGAAACATGGTAAAACAACCTAGATCTAAACATGGCATGCATAAAATACAATAAAGATGCAAGCTTTACATGCAAAAGGTCAAAAGATTCAATCTTTACACATAATACATGCAAAAGACACAAACTTTATGGATAAAATGTTAAAATAACATGATTTTAGATACTAAAATGAAAATAAACAAGCTTTTATTCATTGAAACATGCAAGGATTGGAACTTTATACGTTAGAATAAAAAAAATGCAACCATTTATGCATTAAAACTTAAAAACATAACTTTTATGCAAAAGAAATAAACTTTATACATTTAAAACAAATTCATGTCATTGAATGATTTAGATCTGAAATATGACATACCAAAACATGCAAAGAAAGCAATTTTGCATAACAAAACATAAAAAAGGTGCAACTTTTATGCATTAAAACTCAAAAGAAGAGATTTTTATGCAAAA
>CANYLF010165802.1:0-15235 GCA_948193215.1 Bocquillonia castaneifolia
CCTGAAGATCGATAAAAATTTCAGACAATCATTTTCTCCTACTCTATCAAGGTGAACCTCTTCAATGCCACTAGTTTGCAGATGGCAATGACACGTTGTGTCGATCTACCAGAAGAACAACTCTTTTCCAGCCGTCTATTACACTTATCTGTGCATTTGTAGATGAAAAAAAATCTATGTTTTATTCACAGAGTTACTAGCTTTGTTTGGGTCCCTATATTTGCTAAATTTTTTATTAATTTAGTTGATAGATGTGAGTGTGTTGGGTATAATTTATTTGTTTCAATATTCTAAACTCTATATATTTCAACTTTTTATTAATGAAAATTCTTGATTGTTGTTCAAAAAAATAAATAAACAGTAAAGTATAATGATTTAATGTTCATACTAAACTTTATTGTGTTTTTTTTTTCGGATTGTCATTTGCATGTTCATTGAATACTTATAAAATGATTGTATAATGTTTGAAAAATATAATGAAAACACTAATAATATTATAAAAATGTTTATTTATCACAGATGCTGTGGTATAAATGTACAAAAGATGAAAAATGTGTATGAATATTAAGAATGAGTTCAAAATTACTAGCACTAGCTACATAACTGAATGATTTTAATGTTTATAGACTTTTTTTTTAACACCATTATTTCATTATTTTTATTTTTACAATACAATAAACTAAATGGTTTGAACCAAACAATATCTATTTCAGTCTATATTATGCATTATACGTATTTATTTTTTAAATTTTACAAATAACTTTTAATAATAAACAATATTATTTATTATAGTTTAGCCTGATTCTTTTACCTTTTTAATATTATAGTTTATTTGTATAATTTTTTATTATCACTATTATAAATCGTTAATTTGTATTAATATATTTATGTCTTTTTATTACAATGATTATATATTTTTTTTCTTGTAAAGCCTTTTTTTTTTATTTTGGAGCTTAATGGATTATTTATAACATGTTTATAAAAATTCTATTCAACTTATTATGATAATTTAGATCACAAAAATTTAATGTGTTTTTAGATCACATTACGTAATATTTATTTTAAAAAATAATTTTGACTTTTCATTAATATCAAACCTTTATATATATGGTAAAACACATTTTTTGGTTGCTGCATTTTTATTTTTTTTCATAAATTAAGTCATTATATGATTATTTTTATTAAGTGTTTGTGTTTATGTTTTTATTTTTATTTTATTGACATTGAGTATTTATGTAATTATATTGTTAGTTATAGGAACTTAATGTCAATAAAAATAAAAATATAAGGATTTAATATAAAAAAAGAGTACAAGGACTTAATTATACAAAAATAAAAGTACAAAAACTTAATGTCAATAAAAATAGTTGTACATGCACTTAAATATGCATTTTGTAGTAAAATTAAGGCCAAATTGCCAAAAAAAAAACATGTACTTTTAACTTTTGGTAAGTTATATCAAATCTTTAAGGTTTAACACTATATAACTTTTGCTTTATAATATTTTCTAATATATGATTTTGGTTAGAAAAATTTAAAATTAGTGGTTGATTCTGCTGACGTGTTGTTGCCGGATTCCCTATCATCAAAAGAGGTGATGAGTCAGTAAAAATTAAGCTGACTAATCACCCTTAGAAAACAATTTGTCTTCATTAGCTCAATGCATTAATAACAGAACCCCAAAATACACATTTTTCTCCATTAACAAATAAAGAACAAACCCTAATATTCTTTTCAGTCCACCTCCATACAATCTTGAAAGCAATAGTGCATCAGAAGAGAATACGAACCCTAATTTTGCTGCCAACTCTATATCAAAATTAGGGTTCGTATTATCTCCTAATGCATTATTGCTTTCCAAATCGTATGGAAGTTGACTGAAAATAAGATTAGGGTTCGTTATTTATTTGTTAATAAAGGAGAATATGTATTTAAGCTAATGAAAACAACGTCATTTTCTATTAGTCAACTTAATTTTTACCTACTCATCGCCTATTTTGATGACAGAAAATCCGACGATGACACATTAGTAAAATCAGCCACTAATTTCAAATTGTTCTAACCAAAATCTTATATTAGACAAAAATTATAAAGTAAAAGTTATATAGTGTTAAATCTTAAAGAATTGATAAAACTTTAAAAAAAAGTTAAAAATATAGGGTTTTTTTTTTGCAATTTGACTTGAAATTAAATAAGTAAAATTATTATTTTATATTTAATAATTACACAAAGAGATTAAAAAAAAGATTTACTTATATTTCTAGAGACTAATAGCTCTGCATGTTAAAGTTGTACGGAAAGCAACCTATGATTTTTTAACAGCATAACAAATCTAATAAAAGAAATAGTGAAACCGTCAAGAGTGGAAAATTAAAATCGTAAAATTAGACTGCAAAGAAAATGACAAAGGAAAGCTACAATGCAAATATAGCTAAACTAGATAGATGATTGGTGTTTAATCATTAAAAACAGTTGTGAATAAGAAAATTGCAATGTCACTCTCAATAGTGCATTTAAGAATAAATAAGCAGTAGTAAATAACATCAAATGTTTGTTTTCAATCTTATTTTTCCGGTGAAAAGGACACATATGATATGAATGAAAGTAAAAAAAAAAAAGCAATAAGACAGACGCGTTTTCCTTTTAACTCTAATAAGAAAATCTGAAAATGTGTTTTGTCTTGTTTATGTTATTATGGATAACAACTTGTTTAATTTTATTATAATTATTATTTACTACTAGTAATTAAATATTATTGATTTTTATTTATTTATTTATTTCCTCCTATGTTTGAAGAGTCTTTACTTATTGGTCTTTGGTCAATCTACTACTACTACTATATAATGTCTCATTTGAAACATGAGGCTGCATTTTCATGCAATGTCTTTTTAAGAGTGTAGCGGTCAACAACCAAATTCTCTTTTGATTAAAAAAATTTAACATAACATTGTTATTTATAAGGATCCACGTGGTTTATTTCACTTCAAAATACATATTATATGCAAGTTTGTTGAAAAAAAATACACATGCAAGTGAGATAATAAAGTGTTTTTTCTTTCCGTTCAAAAAAAAGTGTTTTTTCTTTATTAAATTTTAATACACTTTTTTTTAAATATTTAATCTTAAAACATAATTTTTTTTGAATGGATCTTAAAACATAATTAAATCATAATAAAAGCTAATATTGGTAAATGTTCGAATTTATTTTGAGTTATTTTTTTTATATATAAAATGAAAACAAAGCAATGCAATGGACAAAGCAGCAAATTTACCACCTTCCTTAAAAAGATATAAAAAGGAACTTTATAATGATAATAATAACAATAAAACGGGTTACTATTCTATTACTCTATGATTAATCTTTGACTTAAAATGTAAATCAATAAAACAATCAGATCAACCCATTATCTACTGTTAACCAGAAAAATAAAATGAATTGCAGATCTTGTTATTTATATATATTTTTTATTTTTTATATGCAAACAAACTGAAAGCTTCAGACACAGAAACAAAGAACCCATATTCAAAGATAAAATCTCTTTTTTCTCTCTGTTCTGGTTGTGGGTTTGTTTTTGTTAACAACCAATCTCGCGAGAATCAAATTCAAAATCTCTGTTATTATTATTGGAGATAACCACAGAACCATATAAAAAAGATTTGATTTTTTTTTTTTTGTTACTGATTTATTGATGGGTCATCACTCACACAACAGCCATCCTAACACAGCTAGTAGCAGTGATGGAGTTTCTCAGAGGGTCAATAGTCCTCGTTATTCAGGCCCAATGACTCGCCGTGCCCATTCTTTTAAACGCAATCCTCCCACTGCCACCGGTACCCACAATGGCAGCAATAATAGTAATAGTAATAGTAATTGTAATATTAATAACAATAGTAATGATAATTACAGTCATGAGATTGATTTGCAACAGGTTAATTCACCTAGATCTGAATCACTTGAGGTGTTTGATAGGCAGCAACAGGGTTATACTCAGTATGTGACGCAGAGAGTTCATGGGGGTGTTGTTAAGAGTTTCTTGAATAAAAAGGGTGTTGCTAATGGTGGGGTCATTGGATCTGTTGTGGTGGATTTTGGGTTCAGCGAAAGGAAGAATTTTGGACAATTTATGTTCTTCTTGTTTTGTGGGTTGTGTTTGTTTTTGGGTGTTTTTAAGATATGTGTTTATGGCTGGTTTGGATCTGCCCTTGAAAAAGCTGCTCAGGTCTCCATCTCGAATCAGGTTACTTTAATTAATGCATGTTAAAGTTTATGATTTTTGGAATTTTGGTTGTTTTGTTTAATGCTTTTGATTGATTGTTTTTTAATTGTTTATAATGCCTTTTGTATTGTTGTTTTCTGCTAGTTTAGAATACTTGCACTACATTAGATAAGGAAAATGTTTGTAGCTATTGGCAAGCAGTGTCCAGCAAAATATAGAATTTATCTAGGAATATCTGCTGTCTACAAAGTTGAATTTTCCTGGTTCTAGATGATTATCAAGAAAATTAGGAATTAAGATAAACGCATTTCTGTACGCTGAATACATGTGTGTGTTTATTTTTTGCTACAAGAATCAAGGCTATGAGTGATACAAGTATATTGGCTTGTGTGTTTTTCCAAACATTTCATTTTTTTTCAATATCTTATGCCTCTAAAGTCTGATTGGGTAGATGATTCACTTGCACATTTCTTTTTTCTCTGCAATTGGTTCCTCCCTGTTTTTGCTAGTCTTAACTTGTGTTTTCACTATTTTTGTGTTATGTTGAGCATGCAGTTTTGTTAATTCCACTGTATGTGTGTGCATTTCATTCATTCTGATAGCTTGTACTTTTATCTTGTCTAAAAGGTTTTGTTGTTCCGATTAGGATTTACGGGATCCCACTCAAATTCTTCAAATTTCTCAAGAGACTACTTACGAATATGGGATTGGAGAGCCTGAGATTGAGCAAGATGTACCGACTGTAAGACCAGATATAGATGGTGAAGTAAGCCATGATTTTCATCTTAAGTGTTTTTGTTATTTCATGCAACTTTTACTTTAGAAGAAAATAAATAAAGTAGAAAATCTAAACCTTGTGGAGATTTTTTTGCTTAATATCTGAAATTTATTCTCTTCAGTTCTCAGGTATCTGGTCCAAACCGAACAGTGAGAATTTCACTCAGTGTATTGGCCAGTCAAGTCGCAAAAGTATGAAAATCAAACAGTTAAATATCCTATCAATCGCTCTTTCTCAGTGCACTTCATCTCTCAAAATCATTTTTCTTCTTCTTTTGGCAGAGCTAGATGCAAAGACAAATGGTTACATTATCATAAATGCTAACGGTGGCTTAAATCAGATGAGATTTGGGGTGCGGTTTTCTTTTATTGCTTCTTTTGGCAGATTTTATGTTTATTATCAATAAAGGACTAATGTGTCAATAATTCTAGTGCACAGATTTGTGATATGGTTGCTGTGGCTAAGATTATGAAGGCAAAACTAGTTCTTCCTTCTCTGGATCACACATCCTACTGGGCTGATGAAAGGTAACTTCAGATAATTTTATTTCTCATACAACTGGACTGATAGCATATGAATATTTCCATCAAACTAAACTTGACAAACTTTCATGAGTGCGTACTACAGTGGACATAATGGTTGGATAGAATAGTCAGTGACTTGTGAATGAATAAAATGATTGATGCAGAGTATGTTAGTGTGATTAAAAAAGTATACTATATAGGAGTAATATGGTGATGTTCTTGTTTGATGCACATGAGCATGATTTACTTGAAGAGTAGGTCAGTCATATTTTATCTGTTCATGTTTTAGTTTTTTACAGATTGTTATCATATCATTCAGTATCTAATGTGCTATGAGTACTTGGAGAAATGTTAATTATTTCATGTGAGCACATTGTGTTTAAGCAAAGAGCGTATACACTGTTTGGGTTCTAATTAAATTTACCACTGATTCATCTAAAGTGGTTGAATTCTGGCATTTTTGGCATCCTTTATCGGTGTTTGAATGTACAACTGTGTTGTAATGGTTTGAATGATTTATGAGCTAATTTATTTCTTCTCCTCCTTTTTATTGAAAAAAAATTGCAGTGACTTCAAGGATCTGTTCAATTGGCAACACTTTATTGAGACATTGAAGAATGATATCCACATTGTTGAGACATTACCACCTGAGTATGCTGGGATTGAACCTTTTGTAAAAACACCAATATCTTGGTCCAAGGTTGGTATATGTTTAACTCTTGTTCCTCTGTACTGTGTAGGCTAATCAGGACTTGATTGCTATAGTTACCTTGTATAAGACTAAATAACAATCTGTTCAACCTGTGTTTTCCATGCCAGGTTAACTATTATAAGACCGAGGTCTTGCCGTTGTTGAAGCAGCACAAAGTAATGTATTTCACTCACAGTGATTCTCGTCTTGCCAACAATGAGCTCTCAGATTCCGTACAAAAGCTGAGATGTCGTGTTAATTATAGGGCATTGAAGTACTCTGAACCAATAGAAGAACTTGGAAACCTTTTGATCTCTAGACTGAGAAAGGGTGGAAGCCGATATCTTGCTCTCCATCTGAGGTTAGTCCTTATTGTTAAAACTCTTATAAAGCTTGAAATGAGAATCCTTTTTTTATGTAAATCATGTAGATGCATTTCTTACAAATGCCACTTTCATTTATAGAATTATGTGAAAAGTGAGAATATGGTAATGCGGTACTTAGTGCGTATATATGTACTGTCTCAATCTTGACTGTAGGTATGAGAAGGATATGCTTGCATTTACAGGCTGCAGTCAAAATCTGACAGCAGAAGAAGATGAAGAGCTACGCAGGATGCGTTATGAGGTCAGCCATTGGAAGGAGAAAGAAATAAATGGAACAGAAAGAAGATTGCTTGGTGGTTGCCCGTTGACTCCTAGGGAGACTTCTCTTTTGCTTAAAGGACTGGGTTTCCCATCTAACACGAGAATTTACTTGGTAGCTGGTGAAGCCTATGGGAATGGAAGCATGCAATATCTTCAGGATGACTACCCTTACATCTTCTCACATTCCACTCTTTCCACTGAAAAAGAGCTGAGTCCTTTCAAGAACCATCAGAACATGTTGGCCGGCTTGGACTATGTTATTGCTCTCCAAAGTGATGTCTTTGTTTATACGTATGATGGAAATATGGCAAAGGCAGTTCAAGGTCATAGGCGATTTGAGGACTTCAAGAAGACTATTAATCCAGACAAGTATTGATCTAATCTATTACCTTCCAATACAAACTCTCATTTGTGGTTCGGTAGTTTTTTTTTTCTTTTTGCTTTATGAACATAGAAATCATTTTAATAACTCATCAATCGCCTATGTAACAATTCTGATTGATTGTTGCAGGATGAATTTTGTGAAACTTGTGGATGAGTTGGATGAAGGAAAAATATCTTGGGAGACATTCAGTTCCAAAGTGAAAGAGCTTCACAAGGATCGGAATGGAGCTCCCTATCTAAGGGAGCCTGGAGAGTTTCCAAAGTTGGA
Organism: Bocquillonia castaneifolia; assembly: GCA_948193215.1. Lineage (NCBI taxonomy): Eukaryota > Viridiplantae > Streptophyta > Magnoliopsida > Malpighiales > Euphorbiaceae > Bocquillonia > Bocquillonia castaneifolia. Next base: position 7,510 of record CANYLF010165802.1, read on the forward strand.
GGAAAGTTTTTACGCAAATCCCCTTCCAGGATGTATGTGTGAAACAACAGAAGAAAAGTAAAGGAGTATAAATAGACATTTTCTCATATTAATTCATGGTGTGAGCTCTAACTGCTTGCACAAAATAATATGCTTCATTCTTCCAGGCTTATTATCACAGAAGGCAGCAATCTTGATCATCCAAATTCGGGGGCAGTGGTTTGCTGATTGAAGGGGCTTCTGCTTGTATAGAACAGTGCAAATACCGAGGGGTCAGGATTCTTGCAGCTTACTATGCTGCTCACTTCAGATATGTTTTGTACACCATTTTTATAGTGTTACAATTAAAAGCTGGCATTTGTGCCATCATTGTTCAATGTACTGAACCACACTTGACTATACGGTTTGGGGCCCTTTTTGGTGGGATAAAAGGCCGGGGGTTGCGACCGACCAAAAAAGGTCGGCCAGCAACATTTAACATCACTCCAAATTGTAATACTGATTTAATCACAGTCCTGAATATTAATAATACGAAAGATTCGTTTTGAAGACAAAAGTCTTTCCATTTCTTTTCATTAGCATTATTATTATTATTATTATTTTGGTTTTGATTTGCGGTATTGTTTCAAGTAATATTTGTTCCAGGAGAGATGCCTGGAGAAAGACATGTTGGTTTCTACCAACACAATAATGCATGTTAAATGACCTGTACATTGCTAGTCAGATGCAATTCAACTTCCACGGTCACCAAGTTGAAGAGGCAGAAGCTTTGACGCATGAATTCCTGCAAGTTTCAGGTTTCAGCTGCTTCTAAAAAAAATTCAACAGAGTTTGATTGTGATACTACTGAAGTAATTGCCCCTAGCAAAAATCTATTAAAACAGGTGTCGTGCGTAACCACAGGCTTAAGTAATTGCCTCCACTCTTGTATCATTGCTGATTTCTTTTTCGCTTTTGTGCACAGTGAATATGAATTAATCATAAATCAAATACGGAATCTGTGGCCTAATATCTTCTTTCTGGTCATTTTAAATAAAATAAAAAATGGTAAATGGCAATAGATTGTCAGCATCTATTATTATTATTATTATTATTATTATTATTATTCTCTATGCCTTATAATTAAATATATAAATAAGGACATGGAACTAGCAATTCTGACGGTAAAAACTCAATATTTTCTCCGGGTCAGTAATGAGGCCTCCATGTTTCCCATACAGGCATGGTTACCTCATTGACTTCTCAGGCAGCTAGCCGTGGAAATTTTGTATAAGGAATTTCCAATCGTTGGAATTGTTAACCAAAATGCAATGACAAAATTTCGCCAGATTCCACTGCAAATGAAGCCAATATCTTTCTTTGTTTTACGAGTATACAGAGTCTTTTTCTTGATTCAAAATGATGAATCAATGAGAGAAGGGGACAAACTACACCGAGAAAAGGAAGCTCACAAAAATGTGTACAAAAGAAAAACTTCAAGAAAGAGATCAATGATACCCTATAACTGCAGAATAGACTCGACAAGATCCTGAAGAGGTGCAAGCTCCCCTTTATCAATCAAACAGAATTCCTGCACCGCGACAGAATAAATGAAAATTAAAGAAACTGAAGAATCATCAGTACTACAAGGAACAGCATTGACATTAACAACTTACCCATGTAAACAGCACAAAATGCTTAAAGCAGGTATTTAGATGAGCTTCTTCCTTCAAACTCACAATCTTCTGAAAATGTTCATGGTAGATGTGAGCATATACACGAAACATCCGCTTAAAAATCGTCTTAACAACATCTCGAAAATTCGGTGGGAAAGGTGCCCCTGTCGCACACAATAATTAAACAAATAGATGTCAGTAGCTCATCTTTTTTTAAACTGCAGATTTCTCTAATCAAGAAATTCCACTAACCCAATCTTTGAGGGAAAATCATTTCATCATCTAATTGAGTCTCAATCCAGTCCATCAATAACTCCACATATCTTGGAGCAGACACCTCAATTGGCTTCTTAATGCTAACTCCATCAGCCCATCTATATTCATACCTGTAAAGAAATAAACATAAGCAAGTAAATGAACTTTATGAGCATGGGAAATAAATAAGTGCTTGCTTTGAAGAATAAGTTTTCAGTTTAATTCTATTAAAATGTTTAACATATGTTGCAACAAGCTAGTTCCATTAACATTTGAGATTTTCTACATGCTGACATTATACCAAGACAAGAACGGATTACCACTTGATACCAATACTAACAATTTTTTATTTATCTATATCAATGAACGCATGCTCAACAAAATGATTCTTGCTGCCCCACCAAAATAAAAAAAAAATAAAAAATTCTCATCTAAGAACCAATAAGAGAGTTCATTTTTAAGGTATTGAGAATCATACTTTGGTCCTGCAGTCATTGTTGGACAGTTTGATGCTGTGCAAAATTCAGTTAAAGTTCCATATAAAATGTTCACTTGATTGAAGAAGTCCACGGCTGCACATAAAATAAGATAAAATAAAATTGCAAAACCATTTCATAACTAAACATGAAAAAAAAAACAAGTATATATTTTATGAATGCAAATAAGTAGTGAAGGAGCTTTTAACATAAGGGCCATTTTAAAGTGAACGAATCTTTATTCTAAAAGGAAAAGGAAACCAACTGCATGTTATTTTTCCAGAAGATTAAAACAGCTAAGCAAATGTCACAGTGGATCACTCCAAACCCTCCAGAAAAAGAAAGAAAATAGTAATTTACTATCACTTGAATAGAAATCCTTGACCATAAGAAAATAAGTAAAGATAAGACAGAGAAAGTATTCACAATCTTACTGTTAACAGCTAGCCACTCATTGATATCTTCTCCAGGAGGCAACCGCACTGCTTCCCTTAGATTGCCGCTACCCAACGTAGCATCAATATGTTTTTGAAGTTGGGCACCCTTAAATTCAGAATAATTCATTGCAATACAATTACAAATGAAAATGTGACGAGATTACCAAAACAACAGTAGAGCAAAACCAGAAAAGGACCAACCTTGCTTCCAGATGGAGCATTCTTCTTAGGCCGAAATGTCTTCTGGTTTCTTCATCAATCAAAAGGACAAACAATTAATTCCCAATTTATAAAATAACAAAGAAAATTAAAAATGTTGCCTAAAAGCAACAAGTAACCAAAGTAAACAGAGAATGATGATGGGTGCGATGGTCATAAAGATTGGCAGCAAAAGGAAAACTTCCTTGTATTGTTTAGTAAATATGTATGTATAATGACAAATTAAATGCAACTTTATAATGAAATTCAAAACCATTTCAAAGTACCAAAGAATTTCACTTTCCAGCCACACAGAGACAACGGCATTGAAAATTCATCAACCTCACAAATAATTGATCATATACCATAACAAAAATATTTATTGACTTATATTATTATTCAATAAATTACGTTCATGCAAGGTGGGACCATCATCAAATATGTAATCCAAGTTTTATTAAAAAAAAAAGGTTATATATATATATGATCATAGTAATCCTATTTATTGACATGCAATTCTCTTGGTTCAATCCGCCCTCTCAACTTCCAATAGAATAAAGAAAACAAAGACAGGTAAGGCAAGTATCTAGACAAAACAAAAAAAGGATCAATCTTTATTTTCTTAACAATCATACAATTATTTAACAGGGCCAAAAACAGAAGATTAATGGAAAACAGGGCATCAAAAAAAAAAAAAAAAAGAAAAAACAAATAAATGTATACCTGCTGCCAAGGCCAAAGAGACTCATGTTGCCCCTCTGTCCTCCTGAAAATAATGACAGGAAATGGGTGTGGAAGAGGAAGAAAGGCAAATAAAAATGTTGAATGGAGAAAAAGATGACTTGTTACTATAAGGCAAAACGCATATTTAGGTCCCTGTGCTTTTATTTTTTTCGGGATTAAGTTCCTTTATTTTTATTTGTTCAGATCGAGTCCCTGTACTTTTATTTTAGTTCACATTGGGTCCCTCTGTTAACGGCGCGTCCAATGTGCTGTTAACAAAGGACCTAATGTGAACTAAAATAAAAGTATAGTGACTCAATCTGAACAAATAAAAGTACAGGGATCTAATCCAAAAAAAAAAATAAAAGTATAGTGACCTAAATATACATTTTGCCATATTTTTACACAAAAATTAATGCAATAAAAATAAAAATAAAGGGATATAATCTTAATATATTATTTATACAACATTATAAAAAACGATAAATTATTTGTAAAAGGGTCCAATATTAGTAAAAATTAAATTGTAGGACTTAAACATGCATTATGCTCAATTTTAAAAATAAATAATTTAATGTGAGTCATATTTAAAAATGGAAGACTTTTGGCTCAAACTTATCAATATTTCTTGAACTTTATATTATATTTTATACATATTCAAATTCTAACTATATAAATAACTTTTAATAATAAATAAAATGATATATTTTAATTTAATCTCACTTTCTTAATTTTTTTATTATTATATTTTTGTATTCAATTTGTTTATTATTTTTGTAATGAATTGTTAATTCATATAAATACATTTATAACATTTTATTATGATGATAATACCTTTTATATCTTAGAAAGTGGTCTTTAATTTTAATTATTTTAGACATCCATGAATTAGTTATATTTTATAACAATTCCATATCATAAAAAAACATAATTTCATATTTTTTTTAGTACATAAAGAAACACAATTTTTTTGATATTATATCCTTACAGTTTTTTATTAATATTTAATCATTTTGTATGATTCTATTAAGATTCAATAATGGAAAAGGTTAATTTCAATAAAAAACAATGAGATCAAATTTTTAGAAATAAAGTGGAGGAACTCCATATCAACACATAGAAAATAAAAGAATATGAGAATGTGTACTTATAAGAAAAAAAATCCGAAAATGGGTTTTGCTATTGATTTTCATGAAATTTACAAAAAACACGAGAATGGAGGATTAGTACTGGGACCTGTGGCAGTGGATTAGTCTGGTCAACCGTTAAACGGGAACTGAGATACCACTGCTGGTAATACCTATACAAAAAAAAAAAAAAGAGAATGGAGGATTTGAGTAATATTTGAAAGGTAAATTAGGGCAAAATGCATAATTAGGTTCATGTACTTTTATTTTTTTTGAATTAGGTCCATGTACTTTTATTTGTTCAGATTGAGTTCCTGTATTTTTATTTTAGTTCAAATTGGGTCCTCTGTTAATGACACATTGGACGCGCCATTAACAGAGGAACCCAATGTGAACTAAAATGAAAGTACATGGACTCAATCTAAACAAATAAAAGTACATGGACCTAATTCAGAAAAAAATAAAAGTACAGAAACCTAAATGCGTTTTGCCTAAATTTAATAGTATGGTTGTTTGGACATGTCACATGTGAAAGTGTATATAGCCTCCCGCTCACGGACAATTATCTCCTTCTCAGGAAAATCTTGTATGAACTATGGTCTATGGATCAATGTGTCTATGACACATGAGACCCATGTGTGGGACCTGCATATGGAGTTCACGTGTCATAGACACAATGGTTCATGGACCATAGTCCACGCAAGTATTTCCCTTCTCTATCCATGTGAGAATTCCTACTTCAAGGGGATCAATCATATTTCATGTCTGTTGTATTTATTTATTCCCTTCACTTTTTTTAATCAATTTATTCCCTTTTGATTTATATAGATATTTTTAATATTCCAATATAAGATCGGTTTAATTTCAATATGATCTTAAACATAAGAAAACGAAATTCATATCAAATTCTTTGCATTTTTATTATTTTTTTTCATGTTAATCTCCTTATTTTTTTGATAATTAGTTGTTATTTTTTTATTCTTGTTAATATTGTGTAGATATATTTGTTATTTCATCATACGTCATTTACTATAGTTTACCATTGTGTAAAATAAAATAAAAAAATATTCATAAAATAATTATTAGAATGTTGGTTTGGCCATGGGAAGATAGCTGAATGTCCATATATATTTTTATGTAAAATGGTGTCAGAGCTCCTAACACTTAACCCAGTATATGTAATCAGATGTAAATTTCAAGTTGGAATTTTCTCGTCCAACTAAAAAAAGGGGTGTTTGATTCTATTATTTCCTCCAAAATAAAAAAAAAAAAGTTTCCAAAAGCCAAATAGATAAAACTTACCCAATGCTATGTTTGGATAATATTTATAGGTTTAAAGAATGAATAAACGAACAAATGATGTTTTATTTCTCATTACCATTATTTTTTTCGAAAGGCTTTAGTACCGTTATTTGAAATAAACAAACTTATTTTTCTCCATAATAAAGACAAAACACAGTACGAAAATTATATAAAATTACATTATCTTTGATTACAACTCTTCTAAGAAAATAAATGGAAGAATGGTCAAATTGGTACACCAACTTGTGACACGGAATCAAATTAAAAAAAGTTGGGTAAAATCAACAGTTTAATCTCCAAACTTATATATTTGGTTAAATAGGTGCAAAATATCAATTATCATTTTTAACCAATTCATAAAAAAAACTCATTTTAATAAATTTTCATCTAATACTTTATATGTGAGTCATAAAATATCCAATTCAAATTTTAAAAAATTAAAAAAATAAACTGTGGTCAAAATAGTTTTTTTAATGAAAAACTTAAATAAATTATAAAAATTCAAAACATATGAAAATGATATAATTTTTTTTATAATAATTTAAGATAAAATGCTAGATATATTTAGATAGTTAATGATAGAGTTTAGTTAGTTTTACATAGCTAATTTGTTAAGCAAAAAACTAATTGAAAATTATATTACTGACTAACTATTCGATAAAATTGAAAATTAACCACATTCCAATAAAATTAACTTGTAATTTAAGATTTTTACTCAAAAAAATGATATCATTTTATTTACATTTTATTTTTATGATTTTTTAAAAGTTTTTTGGTTAAAAATAAAAAAATTTGTAGGTCAAAATTTTTCAAAAATATGTTATAATATAAATTAATTTTTTAAAAATAATATATAAAAAAAGATGAAAATTTATTAAAATAAATTTTTTATAAATTTAAAAATAAAATTGATATTTTGCACCTATTTTATCAAAAAAAAAATACAAGTTTTGAGACTAAATTGCTAATCTTGTCCAACTTTCCTTAATTTGACCCCATGTCATAAATTGATGCACCAATTTAACCCTTCTTCCGAAAGTAAGTAATAGATGAATTTATAATTTCATGAAATTATTTTTTTAAAGTTATTTTCTATCGGTAGCAAACAAATTGATAAATATAATTTATTATTCTTCTATGTTACTTTTCCTACTTGTTTATCCAAACATTGAGGAATCGTCAGGGACAGATTCACCGCGAATTCCTCGTGCCTCCTATATTTTCTTTAAGGGTAATTACATTTTATCCATATTGAATGGCCCTTACATTTAAAAAATACATTTTTTATCATTTATTTTTATTTTAATTATAATAATTACTCATTTTTATATAATTTTAATAATTTTTATTATTTTATATAAATTAAAAGCAATAACTTAGAGTTACCAATAAAATATGATACTACAATAATAGAAACATCCAAATTAGTGGCTGATTATATTTTATAATAAATAAAAATATTAATAAATGTATTTATCATTAAAATTTATAAGTATTTATATTTATACTTAAAAATATATTTAGACATCAATTTGCATATTTTTATCATTATAATATCATATTTTGATGTTATT
>CANYLF010165822.1:0-11639 GCA_948193215.1 Bocquillonia castaneifolia
TCATTGTAAAGGTTGGAGATAGCCTTGTAAATCTCCTTGTTATCCTTGGTGGATAGTGGAACCCCAAATTGTGTATTTGGAAGAGTGGATGTAGGACAAGTTGGGTCCGAACCACTATAAACCTTTTGTGTTCTTCTTTTCTTCCCTAATCCTTTCTTGAAGTAATTTTTAATTTCTAATTCCGCACTAATTCACCCCCCCCCCCTCTTGGTATTTCACACACCTTAGCAAGTGGCAAAGGAGTTTGGATTGGATTGAAATTGACCTTTGGACTTAAAAATAATTTAAGTATATTTAGGTAAATTTATAAAATTTGTGTTAAGCATTGGAAACAAAGTTTTCTACTTTAGTAAGGTGTTTAAATATAGCACAGGTTGAGGGCAAGCAATTTCCATCAATTCATACACTTAGAACAATCATTTTTACCTTGTTTTTAGTTATAAGCTTTTATGGTTGTCAAACTCAAAAAGGGAAGATTGTTGGCCTTGGTGGCAACAATCCATCTTATTTTGAGCTTAACACCCTTTATTTGGTGTTTGACAAAGCTCCTAAGTGTTTAGGTTAAAGATTCTTGAGCAAAAATCAAGTTTGGGAAATGACATGTAATTCGCGCCCTCGACAAGGAAGATCACGCCCATGGCTTTAAATCACGTCCACGACATGAAAATCACCCCCGCGGCTAATACAGTCACGCCTGTAATTGTCAAATCACCCCCGTTATCCAAGGCACATTTTATCATGAAAATTCAAAGCCTCTGCCTCACTCAATAGCGCCCATGATTAAAGGAAATAAAAGGCACTCCTCAAGGCCTTCTCTGGGTCATCAGAGTGCGCCCGCGATAAAAGAAATCACCCTCATGATTTCCCAGTCAATATGATCATTGAACGATGTTTCAAACCTCACGTCCGCGACCTTGTAATTGCGCCCGTGATTAAAGGTAATCATGACTTTTGTTTCAAAATTCTTTTATCCGTTGGAAACACACTTTGGATTATTTGCAACAGCTAGTTTTGGGTATTATTGCTATAAATACCCTTCTTAATTGTGTTTAAACAATAACACACATTCTTAGATAGCCAAAACCCTTGTAAATTAATTTTCTAAAATTCTTTGTGAATTTATTGTGTGTGGGTAATTAGAACTCTATAGCATTTGTTGCTTGGGTTGAGTGATATTTTTGCCTTGTACAAGTGTCAATCTTTGTGAGGATTAGGAAACACTTGGGTTGGGTTCGGTGTTAGCCTTATAAACACTAGGTTTGGTGTTAGCCTTATAAACACTAGGGTTTGTGAATGAGCCTTAGGTAAAACTCATTGTTTAGGTTTGGAGAGAGCCTTAGAATTCTCTTTGTAAAGGTTGAAGATAGCCTGTTAAATCTTCACTGTAAAGGTTATGAGATAGCCTATGAAATCTCACATTGTAAAGGTTGGAGATAGCCTTGTAAATCTCATTGTAATCCATTTGTGGTAGTGGAACTCCAAAGAGTATCTTTAGAAGAAGTGGATGTAGGTCAAGTTAGGACCGAACCACTATAAATTCTTGTCTATTCTCCAAAAAAAATTTTAAATTTCTAATTTCACAACAATTCACTCCCCCCCCCCCCCTCCTTTTGGGTTCTACAAAGAAGATCACCAAGACTAGTTCTGGCCGTGCTCACACACAATCCACCAAGGTTGTGGAAGATAATGCAGTTAAAACCACCCGCAGATTCTCCAACTTCCACCCTTGTCTAAAGTCTTTGAAGGCTTGAGAAAGAAGGCCTCCTGAAATTGAACCAGTAAAAAACCCACCAAACACTAGCTCACCATAATACAACCCAAATGCCTTTTACCGATTCCACCTAGTATAAGGGCATTCAACTAATAGCTGCATCAAACTTAAATACACTATCCAAGACCTTGTAGATGAGGGGAAAGTAATGGGACCCAACTCTAAGAACCCAAGCACCAAAAACAACCTCTTGCCCACCGATAACAATGTTCCACATCCAAACAGAGCTAGCTGCATTGAGGTCAGCCTAACTGAGGAAGATGTATGGGCCTCTTTTGATGACGAGCCCATTTAAGAATAGGAGTATACGGAAGATGAATCAACCCAGGAATGAGAGTGTGTAGAAGATATCTTAGGCCAACCTTCAGGGAAGTACGACTTCAAAGCCTTTTACCCTATGCATCCACCTCGCACCACACCCCTAGAAGAGTTTAAGCCCCTAGGCTAGGGATTGGACCTTGATGTCTACGATAAGAACACAATATGGCCCAAGGGATGGGGTGATCACTTGAAAGACTAGGATCAAGCAGCTGCCTGGGCTTTAGAGGTAACTTGAAAACAACTCCTTGATGATGGATGGATAGAAGAAAAGACATTAGGTCAGCCCAATTTAGTTGAAAAGGATATTGAAAAGGATATCCAGATCCCGTGCAAAGAGATTGACAAGAAACTTCCCTTCCTTAAGGATGAGATTGACTCCTATGTAATCCAAACTAAGGAGGATGGCGAGATTCGAGATTGCTTTAAGCTCGATGCATGGGACAGCTCGAGTGATGATGAGTAACCTTCTCTAGTCACCTGAGGCGGGAATAATTTCTGGAGGAAATACTTAGGAAAGCAAAAGGAAGCAAGTAAAGAGCTTGAGAAGTAGGTAATAGAAGAGTCTGCCTCGACCGATATAGTAACTAAACAATTGAAAAGGACCAAGACTAATGCAAGCATATGAGATTTGCTTGCCTCATCTGAATCTCATAGGTAAGCATTAGTCAAGGCCTTGACCCAAATTCTAGATCTTGAAACAACAACTCCATAAGATGTAGTAAGCCTTGATGTGTGTGAAATATACCTCCTTTTTAGGGCCTAAAAACCCTAATCGGGAGGAATATTATCCAAATTCCTTGCGAAATACCCCCTAATTCCACCATTTACTCATTAATCACAATATTATATGCTTTAGTGCTTTACTTGGTGATTTGTGTTTATTTTGGTGTGAGTTTGTGTAGGTATTGGCCAAAAGGAGAATTGGAAGCATCGAGAGCAAATTTTGAGCTAAACTAAAGCTTGGAGCAATTTAAGTGGAAGGACTTTTGATATGAGGAGATCTAGATCAGAACCCTATTATTTCAACTTTCATTTGCAATAAGAATTAGCTTAATTGGTGCTAGAATAAGGGAGATGTAAACCAAACTCCAGGAGGTGCTCTGAAAGCTGTCTCAAATGTTGCAATGAAATGTCAAGTGAATTTTTGGCATGAAAATGATGGAATTAGAGCCACCTTTAAAAAGTGAAATTAAAGTAGACTTCTTGAACTTCATTTTAGGCTTAAGATTGCTCCTTTGGAGTTTGGAAGCGAACATTATGCCCGTTGCAAGTCATATCATCAACATGCACCAAGAGAGAACATCTAAAGGAAGATGTCTGCACATGCATGACCGTGCACCTCTTTGTACAGCCATTCACAATCCAAATGAGGCTTTAAAACCTTGATTTAGCACAGCCGTGCCTCTAAAAGAACAACTGTTCTTCTTTGTGCTGTCAGTTTTTAAAAAGGCTATAAAAGGCCCTCTTTGAGGCCATCTGGGCAACTCTCTCATTCCCTAAGGCGTGCTCAGTTGCCAAGAGAGAGAAAAGCACTATTTTTAGGTAGAGAAACTTAGGTTTAGGTTTTTAATCATTTTAGACTTTGATTTTAGTTTGATCAAAAGCTTGTAAACACTCCAATTTCTAGTTCTATGCAATTTCCTCTTACTTTGGGTTTATCGCCAAGTTCATTTATGCAAAATATCTTTTTTATCTCTTACTTTCTTTTATGTTTAAGCTTTTATTTAATGTTTAATGAGTAGTTTCTCTAATCTCAAGGGTTTGTGAAGCTCTTAGGGACAATAATGGCATTTTGAATGTGTTTGTATGATGTGTTTTGCATGTTGGTAGATCTAGGATTTCCTATGTGTGTGCTTGTGCATTTATGTGTGAAATGCCCAAGGAGGGGTGAATTGGTGCAAAATTTAAAAATAAAAATTACTTTGGAGAATAGACAGAAATTTATAGTGGTTCGGTCCAACTCTTGACCTGTGTCCACCTCTCCCAAATACACAATTTGGGGTTCCACTACCATAAATGGATTATAAGGAGATTTAACAAACTATCTCCAACCTTTACAATGAAGATTTCACAGGCTATCTTCAACCTTTGCAATGTGAGAGTTCACAGGCTATCTCACGACCTTTACAATGAGATTTAATAGGCTATCTCCAACCTTTACATTGAAGATTTCACAGGCTATCTTCAACCTTTTTAAAGAGAATTTCACAGGCTCTCTCCAAACCTAGTGTTTACCAAGGCTTACACCAAACCTAGTGTGTTGACGTCTTTGGACGATCAATCATTGTTTTGATGTTGACAATTAACCTAAGTCCATGTAATTAATCTTAACCCGTGTTTTTATAGTGTTTCAGAAAGTCTCTTTAAATCTCCAATTCAAAACGATCATTGTTGGTTAAACAACGAAATTGTTGCTTAAGCAACGATCGTTGTTAACCAACAATGATCATTGTTGATTTCATGATTTTGCACTTGGGAAGCAGTAAAGTACACGAGCCATGCAACGATCTCGTTGAGCTTGGACAACGACCGTGGAATTCACAATAAACCAAGCAACGAGCTAGTGAAGCCTTGACAACGATCGTGGATGCAAAGCAACGAGCTCGTGGACCTTGACAACGATCGTGGAAGTTGAGCAACGAGCTCGTGGAGCTTTAATGACAAGAAGTAGCAAGATCCACGAGTAATGCACTTTCACAACGAGCTCAACAACTAGCTCGTTGCAGGATTCACAACGAGCACGAGGATTTCACAATGAGCTCGTGGCAAAGTACAACGAAATCGTTGCTTGAGCAACGATCGTTGTTAACCAACAATTATCGTTGTTGATTTCATGATTTTACATTTGGGAAGCAGCAATGTACACGAGCCATGCAACGAGTTCGTTGAGCTTGGACAACGACCGTGGCAATTTACAACGAGCCATGCAACGAGCTCGTGGAGCCTTGGCAATGATCGTGGAAGCTAAGCAACGAGCTCGTGGAGCTTTTGATAATAAGAAGTAGCAAGATCCACGAGCAAGGCATTTTTACAACGAGCTCAACAACTAGTTCGTTGCAGGACTCACAACGAGCACAAAGAATTCACAACGAGCATGAAGAATTCACAACGAGCTCGTGATAAAGAACAACGAAATCGTTGCTAGCACACAACGATCATTGCAAGCCAATCAGCAGCATTTAATGCTTCGAGCTGACAGAGAGAGAAAGAAGAAAAAGGGCTAGTTTTGCATTTAATGCTCTCAAACGGTCAATAAATCATCTGAGGGTTTAAAAGAACATCTGAAACTTCTATTGAAGGTAATCAACATCTCTCAAGTTTTCAATTAACAGCAAATTACTTCAATTGAGTTGTAAACCCGAATTTTCTATTATTCTATTTTCTGTTGATTCATTTGAGCCTTGTGAGCTCTTGTAATTTCTTGTAATCTCGTCCTACTGGTGAGTGAGGTTTAGGAATTGATTTGTGGAAAGGTTTAAGTGTTGTCCTAAGATTAAAACACTTGGGTCAAGGGTTTCTAGAGAGAGAAACACTTGGGATATGTTTTAGTGGGTTGAACCTGATAAAAACCACATTGTAAGGTTTAGAGTGATCCTAAACTCTTGTAAACATCTAAATTGATAGTGGAACACCCAATTGAGTATTGGGGAGTGGATGTAGGACTTGTTGTGTCCGAACCACTATAACTTCTTGTGTTGTGGTTGATCAATTGGTTTAGTTGTAAAATTTTAATTATCCACTAATTCACCCCCCTCTTAGTGCATTGGGATTTCAAGTTACACTATTTGTTATAGCTATTTATTTAATGAGCTACCCAATTTGTATTATAATATCTATTTCTTGAATGGGTTGATTGTTTTAGTAAATAATGGGATGAATTTAGTAAAAAAACGCTATTTATTTAATGCCGTAAGTCTTATATGGGGTCCTTTTACAAATGTAATGGGTTCCATTATATATTATATACATACATATATAATAAAACTAAAAAAAACGTGGGGTCCAAGGATCCCATCCATCGTAACCTAAATCCACCGTTGTGTTAAAGGCCTGTGACCTGTCCATGTATCAGTCCAGAATCCAATGCTATTGCCCTAGCCTACAGTAAAAGAAAAACCCTACTTAAAAAAAATCCTATAAGGCAGAATCATCCATGCACACTCTCTTAATACCCCTCCATAATGGTGATAACCTCCCACCAGCATTCAAATCCTCCCAAGATATATCTGAGAACTAAAGACATACAACAAACTAAAGAGATGAATGATCAGCTCCTCTCAATTTCCATAACCACTTGAACAAAAGGCTGGAATTTCTTGAAGCCAATGGACAAATACCCAATCCACCCTTAGAGTAAGGCAGACATACCTTATCCCAAGATATATACCTTACAAAGTACCCTACCTCTCGGATCACCCTTCCATAAGAAACTTCTCGTATAACTTTCCAATTTTTTAATGATTCTTATCGGCATGTTAAAAAGGGACATGATATAGATAGGAATACTTGAGAGAACTGATTTGATCAGCACAAGCCTACCTGCATAAGATAAAGTGGAACCTTTCCATAAAGCCAACTTGGATGTGAACTTAATGACCAGGGGTCCCAATCTCTAACAAAGAGAGATTTCACAAAATTTATGATATTTATTTACAATTCCAAACTTTTGGTGTTTGTTGTAAATGAAGGTTTGTTTGGAATTCTAATTTTAAAATTCCATGAAATTAATTATAAGTACACCAATTTTTTTTCAAATTTACTGGAATTCACAAATAAACACCAAATGAAATGAATGATGTTTTCTTACGAGAATTCAATAAAGTTTTCTTTTTAGTCTTGACATATGTAATGACCTGTCACGACCCAAACCCGGGTACATGATCGGCGCTAGGGAACGGGAAAGCTATATGCTACCGGAACCCGTAGCAAGCCTTTGATCCATAAATACCAACAATTATAAATAAAATATACCAATCTCAATATATGTAAATCACACCACAAGTAAAATTATAATCCCAAACCCATCATAATAAAATATCCAGTATATCGAGCTGGTGTCTCACACATCACACCACTCATAATATATCAAATAATAATCATTATTACACAACATGATAATTATATAGAAATAAATATCAACAAACAACCTCTCGCACCAAACCCAAATCAAAGAGTTCTACTACAGCTCTAGAAGTAAAACCACACATATACTGAAATAAAACATATGTCGAGTGGCCAGTGAAGTAGGAATCCGGCGTAGAATCTCAACATAAGAGGTCTGGAAACAATCCTGAAAAAAATAGGTTGAGGGGAGTCAGACCTCACTGAGTGAATCAATATCATATTTATGAAATGCAACCTAAGCCGCATGCAGTCACACAATATATATTTTATAATAATAATAGAATATACAAACAGTCATTCGTATGTATGTCACATATAATCCAACATGGAGGAATCGAGGTAGAACACCTAATACATTTCTACCCGCCATATAGCCTTTAGGTTTACTTAATCCACGCGTTTCACTTTAACCAATATAATCATCTGGCGCCCGAGACACCCCTCATTGAGCATGCCCCAGATATATGAAGTTACGGTCATCCGAGACACCCCTTAAATAGCACGCCATCGTAAGTGTGTGTGTCTATATATATATATATATATATATATATATATATATATATATATAAGGATTGGCACCCGAGACACCCCTCATCAAGCACTCCCCATCCTTATACCTAAGTTAGTAGACGTACATGACTCTTGTGTGCACACAGATAACTATTCTCCGTCCGCAAGCACAGAATCACATATACACTTTCATCCAATCCATTCATCATAATCACATAATATTTATAGTGTGTGTGTGTGTGTGTATCCACATGCATATATAATTTATAACAATATTTTAATGCACGTATTTTTATATAATCAATTATGCATGATGTCTATATGATTTAATAATAATTATAAATATCAATTAATTAAATAGAATCATTAATAATATATAATATTCATATGCATTCTACAAGCAATATCATAAATATAAATTAACTCACAGGCAGAATGGGTGCCTCTGTGTGCTCCTGAAGTACTAGGACCTGCTCGGTCTCTATAATTATCTACAGAATATATAAACAGTAACAGAGACTCAGAATAATGAATAAATCCTAATTTTCTTAGAAATTTTAGAATTCTATATAAACGCATCGTATATACACCGGCTTAACTCTAATGATAATGTTAACTAATATTTCTAACATCTAAACCTGATGACACATTTTACGAGAAAGTTCTACTGAAATTTTGGCAGCATTTCCTCTATAAATCGGATATCTCTCCACCGTAGTGGAACCCGTTTCTACAAGCAAACACACTTCTATAATCATCGCCACATACCGGGCCTACCAACTTACCCGGATTTATCATCACAGACATTACAGTAATAACAAATAATATATTTTATTTATCATTTATATATCGAACTTATCGCATCATTAAATCTATCAAATAATACTTATTTAATATCCATCAATATCAATTAATGACTTTTATATTAATACGATGTATCTACCGTCTTAATTCGATTTACAATCCGATTAATTCTTCGATCGGTCTATCTAACTTATTTAAATATCAATTCAATTCCAATTTAACTTATTTAACATCCTAATAACATATTTTGAGCTTAAATGCATAAATTAGACGCTTAACGCGTATTTTCGGGACTTCCACACACTGTGTTATAACTTTCAGGATTTTTAATTTAAAAGCAACACATCATATGCCTATTGAGCCTTTATAAAAGTTGTCTGAAATAATTTATAGTATTTTTAAAAATAATTTAGGACCTGTCCGGAGTAGGGCCCACCTGCCTCCGTTAACGACGGCGCGTGAGCTCCATGTGCCGTCATCCACGGAGGTTGGTGGAGTCCCGAAGCTCCAGATTAAAGTGCAATTCCATTTCCACGTGCCTCTAGATGGCTAGAATAGAGCAGATTGAGCAAAAAATGGCCGGCGGTGGCGTGAATTTCGATTGCTTCGTTCACTGTCAAATCAGCTCCAATTTGGACGATTCAAGACTCTAAATCATACTACTCTTCATGATCTACAATTCCTTGATGTGAATTTAAGCAAACAATGGTTGGAGAAGCTTGAACAATGATGGCCAATTTTCACACAACTTTTGAGGCTTTGATCTTCAAAATTCGGCAACGGCAGGTTATACTTGTAGGTCTCTTTGAGTACTACAATTTAGGCTCTTGTATCCCTGAAAAGGTGACCGGATGAGGGAGAACCGATCGTTTAAAGTTTAGGTACTACAGTGACACTTGCAGAGAAAACTAGGTACTGTAGCGGTAATTAATTTTTGAAGTTTTATTTCAAATGAGCCCATCTGCTGATTTGTATATATAAAATGCAGTTTTCTATTTTTAATTTAGTCCTTTTCTTCAATTACTTCCTATTTCGAACTCGGATTGATCTCAAATTTTAAACACGGGTTCGTATAGTATTTTAACACTTTCATGTAGAAAATTATATCAAAATAACATCCCAAACTATTATTTTTTCCCTAAATTAATTCTGATTAATTTATTACTGGATCAATTAATTAAATTTCAAAAAAATAAATTTAGTTCCGAACTCAATTAATTAATCCCAAGTTAAAATAAATTAATTTGGATAAAATTAATGGTGAAAATCACGGGTATTACATTCTCCCCACCTTATAAAAATTCATCCTCGAATTTAAAACATACCTTATTGTTGAAACAAGTGAGGAAATTGATCCCGCATGTCCTGCTCTAACTCCCAAGTACAGTCCTCAATAGAGTGGTTTCTCCATACCACCTTCACCATTGGGATAGACTTGGATCGTAGCTGTCTCACCTGATGGTCAATGATAGCCACTGGATACTCATCATACTTCAGATCCTCTCCAATCTCAACATCATCTGTCTAAATCACATGTAAAGGATTTGGAATGTAATTCCTTAACATCGACACATGAAATACCGGATGAATCATAGATAACTCAGGTGGTAAAGTTAATCTATATGCCATATCGCTAACTTTAGCCTCAATCTGATACGAGCCAATGTATCTCGGTGCCAATTTACCTTTCTTCCCGAATCTCATCACATCTTTCATAGGTGACACCTTTAGAAATACCCAGTCTCCAACATCAAAGGAAATATCCTTCCTTTTCAGATCTGCATATCTTCTGTCTACTGAATGTAGTTTTCAGCCTCTACTGTATCAAAAGAATTCTTTCTGAAGTGATTTGGACCAATTCAGGTCCATTCAGCTGTCTCTCGCCAACATCCCAACACAATGGGTGTAATACCATAAGAACTAATCAAACAATTAGAAGAAAACAGGGCAAAAGCTGCGTCGCGTGGGTGACAAGGTGATCACGTGTGTGATGGCACGGTCACGTAGGTGATGGGAAGGATCATGGGTGTGATCAAAGAAACCGAGAGCTAGAAAAATTTCAGGTTTGGTCGCGTGCGTGATGGTCTTGGTCGCGTGCGTGATCAATAAAACAGAGAAACTCAACATACTGGACTCACAATCGCGTAGGTGATGGTCCCATCGCGTGCGTGACTGAGGGAACACAAAGAATACGAATTTTAGACCGAAACTTAACCAAAAACCATCAGAAAAACCATATACCAATCACAACAGACTTGCAATACATTGTATTAATGATATTAACTCATATACAACCCTTTAAACACAAACTTTAAGACTCAAAACATACTTGTCACAATTAATCCCAAACCATTTAGATACAAAGTAAACATACAAACCCAAATGCTCAAAATATGCTCGTGCTCATAGTCCTCTAGCCAACCTGATTCTCTATTGCAAATCCACGTGAGCTTTACAATCTACAGGTTATCAACAACCTGAAAAATAACGCCAAGGGGGTGAGCTGGCAACTCAATAAGCATTTAATCAAATCACCCTTAAATACACTAAATCAAAATTACCAAGCACATATTCCATACAACAACTATACAAACAGAATCAAATCTAACAATCAATCATATTCAATCATTCAACCAAGGTAACAATCATCCAAACCCACATCTCAAATCAACCAAGCAATTGCAATTCACATCAATCTCATCAAGTCAAGGTCGGATGACTCAACCTCACATTTCCTCACATTTCAATTCATTTGCTCATATCATTTCACAATTAGGTGGCCACCGACGAGACTATCCGCGTGGCTCAGTCTCGCCATCTCACACATACGGGTTGCTATCCGCCCGGCTTAGCTTTCCCGATCACACACAAACCACATTCCCCAAGAGTCATCCTTTTTCCATTCACAATCACAATTCCACATCATCACATCACATCATAATCCTCATCACAAATTATCATATTACTCATCACAACCAACTCACAACTTTGCAATTCAATCAAAATCTCATCAAATCACCATTACACTACTTCAAAGTTCAACCAATAACACTCCATCAACAATTCAATACACAATTCAATCCAAGAACATAGCAATCAAGCAAATATA
>CANYLF010166109.1:0-12579 GCA_948193215.1 Bocquillonia castaneifolia
ATTATTGAGTTTTGCATGCTAAATGTTGGTATGTATTTGTTGTGTGACATATATATAAATAGGTGGATTTAATTATTATGGTATGTTAAATGGGTAATTAATTAATAATTAAATCTGGGTATATTAAATGAAAAATTTCTGTGTATACTTATTTATTATATTTTTGATAGATTGAATTGATATTAGTAAAATGGATAATTTAATTGGTGAATTATGAAATAATGAAAAACTATTTGTGATATGGAATATGAGTAAAAATTTAAATAATTAATTAAATTTGTGTATAATAAATGAAAAATTACTGTGTGTGCTATTTTTCTATATTTCTGATGGATTAATTTGGTATTAGTAAATGAAAATTTTAGTTAATTGAATTGTGAAAATTTAATAAACTGTTGAGTGAAAATGATATTATGAATATGATATGAGCTAGTTGTTTGATTTGTTTGTTTTGGTAATGAGTTTGATTGTCTAAATGATTGGTTAGAAATTGTTAACCCAAAATATGAGATGGAAAATGAATGATTTATGATTGGGCAACAAGAGGTTGTTCCAAATGAAAAGATGTGAAATTGAAAAAGATGAGATCGGGTTACCTTTCCTTTAACATTTCTTTTAGATAATTCAACTATTTATCAAAATTGATTATGATGTGTGATGATGTGGAATTGGTTGACTTGTGAATTTGTGATCTGGATTGAGAAATTGTGATATGTTGTGAGTTGAATTGGTTGTGATTGTGTTTGAAATGGGAATGGATTGACTCGGGGAAAAAGAGTTGTGTGTTTCGGGTAAACTGAGCCGGTGGGATAGCTACCTGTCGAGGGATGGCAAGATTGAGCCAGTGGGATAGCCTCGCCGGTGGTCACCTATTTATATTTGTAATGAATGAGAAAATGATTTGGTGAGGGTGAGTCAACCGCCCGATCTTATGATTGATAATTGATTGACAATGTACATTTGTGGAATGATGAATTTGTGAGGAATTGAAATAATTGAAATGATTGTGAATTTGATGAGATTTTGGATTGATTGAGAATGTAAAATAAATTTGTTTTGATTAGGATTATGAAATGATGAAAACATGCTTGTGAATTGAAATTGTTTGTTTGGTGGAATTTTGGAATTAGCTGAATTTGAGATTATTTATGAATTAAATAAATGTGTTGTAAATTTGTTTATGATGTTGAGTGTTTTTTTTATTTTATATTCTGATAAATTAATACAAATTGACATATTATGTAAGTAATGAGAAAGTTAAGTTGATTATAATTCTTTTTATAAATATGCTTATTTTCTCACTGAGCATTAAGCTCATTATTTTCCTCAATAATCTAGTGTTGCAGGAAAATCAAATAGGAAGAAAAAGCTAGAATTGGTAGAGCTCCATGTGGCTAGACTACGGTGATCTTAGGGGAAAGCATTTTCTTACTATTAATATATTTTATTTAATAAAGAGTATTGATCAGTTAGCTTTTATTATAATATTTATATATAAAAGATTATCATATGATAAACTTAATATTTTTACTATACATATACTAAGTATATATATAAATGTGTTTAAAAAGGAGAGGCGTTACAGAGAACACAAGCATAATTGCATAAACAAATGCTTGGCACTTTTCTTTTTTGTGATAGTATATATAGAGAGAGAATTTAGTTTATATATTTTCTTATATAAAACCAAGTTTATGCATCCCATTTGAGTATATGTGGTTATTATATAAATAAAATTTCGTCTATGTTTCCAAAATTACAATCAATAGTAATTAAAGAATGACTAGGTGACTTTCATGGTTACTTTCTTATGTATGTTTGTCTACCATTTTACAGTTGGTAATCAAGTCTATTTTCTTCTAATTACATCTATATATACATGTTATGGGTAAAAAGCAGAATCAAATTATCTTGATAGCAATAGGACCAATATAAAAGTCTATTGGAGGTGAAAGTGACTATTGAGTGCCCTCATGAATGATTAAAAGCTGATAATTGGTATTTTTTTTATTTTTTTGAGAAAATATGAATTTTAGTAAACTGGTTTTTTTTTAAATAACCAGTGGATTTCTTTAATCATCAAAAGAAATATCTGAAAGACAAACTGGGGGAAAATCCCTCCAAACAAGCTGATCTAACCAAGAATGAGAAGCTCGAGCTAATCAGTGAGAAATCCAATTAGCAAATTTGTGTACAAAGAATACAAAACAATCCATAATCTCTGTGATTAGGGATTTACAATCCTGAACTAACAAACCCAATGGAGACCTATCAACATTAGTACTATGTAAAGCAGAAACCAACACTAAGCAATATGATTCCAAATCAATATTTGTAATGCCTTCCTGTTTTAACCATGACAACACTTCCTTACAAGCTATTGCTTCAGCCGTTGTAGGATCACAATGGCACTGCAATCTCCCTCCTTTAGCAGCGACAAACTCCCCATCATGATTACGTATTACCATACCATACCCAACCTCATGCTCCTCAGGAAACAATGCAGCATCGAAGTTGCATTTTAGGCGTCCTAGTGAAGGACGTGACCACTGTTGAATCACAGTTCGATCTGCTCCATTCAGTGTCAAGTGACTAGAAATTCTTGACTGTCTCCAGCTTTGTAGATAGCTGATAGTTTGAAACACCACCTACCTAGCTTCTAGCTTACTGTTCTAAACCTTTTCATTCCGAAGCTTCCAAACTACCCATACTATCATTGCTGCTCTACGCTGCTCTACACTTCTCTTCCACAGACAGTTGTTGCATCTAATGACCCCAAGTAACACTGAACTTATCACCTGGATCCCAAGTAAGATGCAGCCCTGAGTTTTGCCAACATGCTGCTGCAACAGAACAGTTAAAGAAAACATGCTTCATGGTCTCCTTTTAAGTGGAACAATGTGGACAGAACTCATCAACAACAACCGTTTCTATCTTAACACATCCTTAACAGGAACAAAACCTTTCCTAGCTCTCAATAACAAGTTCTGAACCTTCGAAGGCACTACCAGATTCCAAACTGATTTCCAATCCATTACATCATTATCAACCGAAATTGGACGCTCAAAAAACTGCATATTATACCCACTATTCATAGTATAATAGCCCAGTTTATCATATTTCCAATACCAACAATTATCGTTACCCCTAACGCTGAGAGGAACTAATAGTATGGCCCGAGCCTCTTCTTTAGAAAATAAATCATTAATGAGCACCAGATCCCAAGAAGAAAAACCCATCCTAACCAGCTCTTGAACCTTCATCTCTTCCATTCTTTGAGGCCAAGGTCCCAATAACTTCCCATCTTCCAAGTTTGGAACCCACTGATTACCCCAAATTCTGCTACCAATCCCATTACCTACTTGGATACGACATCCATCTTTCACTAAATCTTGAGAAGACAAGATACTTCTCCATATGTAACTTGGGTTATTACCCAAAGAAGCTTGCAAAAAATTAGAAAAAGGGTAATACCTTGCTATTAACAGCTTTCCAACCAGCAAGTCTTTATTTGTGATAAGATGCCTACCTTGTTTGCCTAAAAGAGCACGATTACGCATGTGGAGCTGATGAAAACCCAAGCCTCCTCTACCCGTCTTTTCACATAAACGATCCCATTTGGCCCAATGAATACCTTTCATCGATTGCTTATTAGATCCCCATAAAAACTATTCATCATCCGTTCTAACTCACTACAAACGTCTAGAGGTACTAGGAAGATGCTCATAGTATAGGTCGGAAGTGCCTGTAACACAGTCTTAATGAGCAATTCCTTTCCAGCCTTACTCAACAGCTTATTCTTCCATCCACACACTCGTTGCCACACTCGGTCTTTAATAAAGTTAAAAAATCTATTTCTTACTTCTACCAATATGTGATGGAACTCCAAGATAAGTTCCATGATCCTCAGTTCTTTTGACTCCCATTCGTGTATAAATACTATTCATCAGAAAGGAGTGCACGTTAGAACTAAAAGAAATAGAGGATTTATTAAAGTTGATCACCTGTCCTGAAGCCTTGGTATATTCTGAGAAGCAATAATGGATAGTATCAGATTCTGCAGAGTTTTTACGGAAGAAAAAGAAGCTATCATCTGTAAAGAAAAGATGAGAAACCACTGGAGCATTTCTTGTAATCTTAACCCCATGAAGACACCCAGATGACTTAAAGTGATTGATTATAGAGGAAAGACCCTTAGCACAAATGAGAAATAAATAAGGCGAAAGCTGGTCACCTTGCTGCAGACCCCGAGTTGGAGGGAAAGGACCCATCTCCTTACCCGAAGAAATAATAGAGTACTGCACTAATGTAATACACATCATAATAAGCCTTGTCCACTGAGAAGAAAAACCCAACTTTACTATTATCATCTCCAGGAAATTCACTCCACACAATTGTATGCTTTACTTATATCAACCTTGAGAGCTGCATACCCTTCCTTACCCTGATTCTTTCTTTTTAGATAATGCCCAATCTCATAGGCAATGATAATGTTATCCGAAATTAGTCTTTCTGGCAAAAAAACACTTTAATTTTTAGAAATAATATCCATAAGGACCACTTTCAACTGAGAAGCCAAGATTTTTGCCACCACTTTATAAATCATATTACATAGGGCTATTGGTCTTAAATCTGTAATAGCTTTCAGGTTTTATTTTTTTAGGAATAAGCACAATTAAAGTGTCATTAAGTCCTGGCGGAAGAAATCCTTGATTTAAAAAATTCAAACAAGCTTCTTCAACATTATTACCCACCACATCCCAGTACTGCTGAAAAAATCCCGAGTTCATACCATCCAATCCCGGAGATTTGTTGGCTTCCATTGAAAACATTGCAGCTTTAACCTCCTCTTTGTTGAAAGATTCGGCTGGTAACCTGTTATGATCATTAGTTACTTTACAATGGATAAAATTAGTAATTACAGAAGGATCACACTAACTAATGGAAAAATACTACATAAATAAGAGAGAATATGTGTTTCTAGCCCATTATCCCACGTAAGTACATTCCCATTACAATCAGTAAGCTGACACAAAGAATTATTACGATGCCTACTAGAACAAGCTGCATGAAAATTTTTTTGAATTCGTGTTAGCATTGCGTAGCCAATGTTGTCTAGACCTCTGCCTCTAGTACTCATTCTGACGATCCAGTAATTCTATATGATCTTTAAAAGCTTTCTGGAACTTAGCTATGGAAGCGTCATCCCTGGCACTCCTCCAAACATTCAACCGGTAATGAATATCCAGCACTTTCTTTTTATGTTGGAGACGAAGATGATCACCCCATGCCTTGACCCACAGCTAGAAATCTGACTTTGAATGTCGCAGTGCTGGGCATTAAACCACCTATTAACTATCACCTATTTACAATCAGCTTCCCCAATCCAAATCTGTTCAAAATGAAATTTCTTAAGAATAAAAAGTATTGGACCGCATAGGGAATTCCAACAATAACGGACTATGATCACTAGAGGTGACTTAAAGGGTTTTTAGTCGGACCTCATAAAAATAATTGAACCAATTTAGTGAAGAAAGCACTCTGTCCAGTTTCTCTTCAATCCAACCACTACCACCTCGACCCTTCTCCCATGTGAATGGATGACCTTGCATCTTCATATCTGATAAACCACAATAACTCACAGTATTTCTAAAACCAGAAAGCAGATGATTTGGATGTGGTCTTCCACCACGCTTCTCACTCGATACAAGAATATCATTGAAGTCCCCAATAACACACCAAGAGAGATCAACATTTCCATCTGCAAGGGACCGAAGCATGACCCAATATTGCGTTCTTCTACTACATTCCGGATAACCATAAAAATAAGTTAGACGCCAATTTGGATAACCATCTAATGAAACAACCAAATCAATAAAATTATTAGAATGTCCAATAAGTTTCAGTTGAACACTCTTGTGCCACATAAAAGAGAGACCTCATCCATGCCCAACAAAATCCAGTGTAAAACTCCTATCAAAACCAATAGCCTTAGTTACACGTTCTAAAATTTTCCTATTAACCATTGTTTCCATTAAAAAAATAAATTTGGGCTTGTGAATGAACACTAAGTCCTTTAATTCTTGAATTGATTGGGGATTGCCCATACCCCGGCAATTCCAGCTCAAGGTACTCATTGGTGTAGGCAGGCTTGCCTTACCAAGCCCGCCTCTGGTCCATTTTTTAAAACCTCTTTTTCCTCATTTATTGAGCCCATCACCACATCCAGCCCATCCTTAGTTAACTGCCCACTATCATTACATCACCTCTTCCTAGCTATAACTTCCACCCATTGTTCCTCAATAATCACAATTGGCAACGATTGAGATTGTGTCTCCTTAATAGCTGGACTTTCCTTAGAAGTTGGAGCATGATCAGCATGATTTTTGGGCGTAGAATTAAACTGACGGATACTTGGATTAAAAATCCGAGAATTATGGCTGCTTCCACTAACTTGGCCAGTTTCCTTACTGATCGTCGTCTTCTCCAAACCGAGTTCACATTCTATTCCGTTAAAAAACGCATCATCCACCCTTGCACCACCATAACAAAGCCATTTTTCACCCACTCCATTGTTTTGATTTTGAAAAACAGCTCTGAAAGTAGAATCATAGGGACGAACTCCATCATCTTCATCCTTGTCAAAAAGTTTCTCACAAAAGGTTTCGGTATGTCCAACAATACCACAATAGAAACAGAATTGGGGAAGACGTTCATATCTAAACGTTATCCAAACCCATTCAATACCAGGTTTTTTGATTTTTCATTCGTCGCTTTAGAGGTTTTCCAACATCCATCTGAACTCTAACACCCATAAAATATCTCCAAAAGGATCCAAAGTTCATCTGATCAGCCTCAAGAAAGGTTCCAACATTGTTTTCGATGCTAATACAAATTCTTTCACTCATGAAACCAATCAGTAGGTCATGTACATGCACCTAGATCTCCATCTCATTGATCTCAGAGTCCCCTGGATTTTCACCATCTTTCAATTCATCGACCTGGAAGAGATTATTTTTGAAGGTCCAAGGTCCTCCATTTAGAACTCTCTCCATGTCTTTCTAGTGAAAAAATTGAAAAATAAAGATCAATATCTTTAACAAACATCCCCTTAACCAATCTCTAAATGGACGCTAATGTGTTTTGCATGGCTATGAAATAGATTGGCTTATCTGATTGAAAACGTCCAACCAAACACCATCGAGGAGTATCTTTAATATTGACATCCGACTGAACAATCTCTTCCACTAATAAACCTCCCTCTTCTTCCTCTTCCAG
Source organism: Bocquillonia castaneifolia (assembly GCA_948193215.1). Classification (NCBI taxonomy): domain Eukaryota; kingdom Viridiplantae; phylum Streptophyta; class Magnoliopsida; order Malpighiales; family Euphorbiaceae; genus Bocquillonia; species Bocquillonia castaneifolia. The sequence continues at coordinate 7,279 of CANYLF010166109.1, forward strand.
ACATATATCTCCCCATTTCTTCGGTAAAGTAGAATCCATCGAATAAAACAGTACTGAACTAGGAAAACAATAAATTGAATAATAACTTGTTAAAAGATAAGACTCTCAAAACATGTCAAAGGACAAGACTCAAGAAAGTTTAATACTTAATACTACTCACAGAATTTAATTTAATTTACTTGAGCATAAATTATAGTGGGTATTTTAACAAATAATCTAGATAAGTATAGAAGGATTTTTTGAAAGAGATTTTTTAACTGTTTTTTTTTAAATAATCGAAACAAGAGGACTTATGGGTGTTTGTTTTAGCTGTTGGAGAGTTTTTCAATTCCCAATAGCTAACCAATGTGTTTGGTTAAATTTTTTAAACAGGTAGCTATTAGGTACCTTTTTAGTACCATTTCACACAATCTCTAAATCGAAGCTTTTAAGGAGCTATTCACTTTTATTTTTACTTTTTAAGTTATTTACTTCTTCTTTATATATTTTTTAAAATAAAACTCTTCATATTCTTTACTCATCTAAAATTTTAATATAAAATATTTATCATAATCTATCATTTAAAAGTATAATTTAAAAGTATAAATTATAAATAATTTTATTTTAGCATTCATTTTATAATTATGTATATTTTTTTTTATTTTTATTCTTTACATTCATTTTTTAAATATATACTCTTATATATTTAATTACTTTTTTATTTTTATTATTTATATTAAAAAATTTTAATTCAAATATTTTATTATTTATTCTATCATTTTTAAATACTTTTATAAATCTTTATTTATAAATTTATTTTATTATTAGGATGATTAATAAATGTTAATATTTTTCATTTAATATACAAACAGCAACAGTTAAATAGTTCAACCAAACAACTAATATTAATCATCTACCAGCTATCAGCTACCCTCAATAGCTGCTAGCAATAGCTATCAACTAACAGCCACAGTTACCAGCTTAACCAAAAAGGCCCTTAAACCTATGACTCATAGATCGATTATAATATTTCTAAGGTTAATTATATTTAGGGAGACCATTAAACCGGGACTTTTATCGTGTAACAATGCATATCATATATTGATACAAATTTATTTTGAAGTCCAAAATTATTATTTGTACGTTCACCATGTGCTATAACGAAATTGGCATTATATTTATAATACCTTATACAATCATGTGAAGAGCTACAAAAGTTCAATTATATGGTTCCATAACTTAACTTCTGCACCAGTGGCAAGCAATCAAATTCAACAAAATCTCATGACTAAATTGTGTTAGCATCCAACTCAACGCCTCAATGTCCTCTATGATTTCAGATTGGTTGTGTAGTTAGTAAATGATAGATGATAAGTAATTAAATTGTCTCGATTGCTGTTGTTTATATATTTGATAACAAATATAAACATTTTTTTATTTCTCAAATAATAAAAAGACTTTAGAAATACAGATAAATAATTTGAAACTTGCATTCAAGAATAATATAAAATAAATAATTATACATATAATAAATATATTTACAAATTAATTAATTATATGAAAACAAATTCATGTGTAACATTTGCATTTGATAATTCATTCCCAAACTTCAAAATTGAAAATCAAAATCAAACTTATAATTCTAATTATATATTTCAACTATTGCAAGTTAAAAATAAAGAATCAAAATCTTAAAATAATTTAATTAAAAATTATTAATTTCAATGATTAAACTTCGAAAAGATTATTGAGATCACCATTTATCATATTTAACATAAAAAAAATCTAGTACTCATTTTAAACACTTAGTATTCATTTTTTTTAAAACACCACCTTATATATAGAATAAGACTTTAAAAAAACAATTCATACTAAAGGATTATTTCAAAAAGTAATAGATTTTCTATTTTTAATTGCCTAAATTTATAAGAAGTATTAATAATTCAATTTGATAATCAATTTAAAATTTATAACATTGATTTTTTTTAAATCACTTTTGATGACATAAAATAAGTTTAAGCTAATTCATTTAATTAAGCCAAAACCACTTGAAATAATAAACAAACATTGCTAATTTAATTAAAATTTTTATTGAAAACTAAAGTAATTTATACATTCTTATATTATCTTTAAATTATCGTTAACAAGTCAAATAATTTTTTTACCTTCATATTCTTTATTGGACTCTATATTTGAAAATTAAACTGAAAATAGTTAATTAAGAATTAATACTTTTTTATTAAAAATATCAAATATATTACAAAAATTTAACATTTAAAAATTTCAGCATTTATTATATTTCATATTTAAAATCAATATTTTATTTTTTTTATCAAATGCTATTTTAGATAATAAAAATTTGACGAACATGTATTATTTAATTGTTTTTATTGTGATAGATATCTAATTCTTCAATGTAATCTAGATGCAATCAACTCTCTGATAATTGATATCGAACAAATTAATAATTCTATTAATTAATACATATTACCAACGAAGGTTGTTAAAGATGGTAAAGTTTTTTTGATTTCAAGAACCTTCGCTGAGAAAGAGCGAGGGGCTCAAATAAGCCACAACCAGACACCAACTTGCTCGCAGTGGATTAGTCTGAATTCAAAGGGATTGGGATATCATTGAGACAATAACTATCCAAAAAAATAAATATTAAAAAACAACTATAATTTATATTTTATAACTAATAATATTGATAAAAAGATATATTATAATTATTAATTATTAATGAGAAAATTATATAAAAATTCAAATATATTTAAGTATAGCAAATTCAATAATTATTGATGTAGAAATATTATTGCAATTCCTTGCAAATAATATATGAGTTTCTTTATGAATAATCACTTGCTAAATTGAATTATAAATTCAATTAGATCTCTTAAGAATTCTAGTTTTATATAATGAATTATTAATTCTCAGTGTGTGTATGTGTGCGCATATACACACACACACATTAAGATTATATTTAATTTATATAGACTTAATGAAATAATATCTTAATATTTAATAAAATTTTAATTCATAAAGCATATTAATTTTAAGAAGGTTTATTATTAAAGATAGAGTTTCTCTTTTTAATTCATAGAAAAATTAAATATTAAAATATTCAATAGCAGCTTGTGCTCATCCTTAGCCTAGTTAGCTACTAGCTATCTTCTGGTGGCTTAATAAAAGTCTATTCACCGAAAAAAAACCTAATAGCCATCTTCGCATTTCAAAAAAAAAAAAAAAAAACTACTAGCCATCTTCTTATCGATTCCATATTATTTTATTTGATATGTCTAACCTTCCTCTGTTCCATAGATCTGGCATTATCCGATCATGATATGGTGTTATTAACTAATTAATTAATAGTTTAATTAATTTTTTTTAATATGGCATCGTTATCCATTAGAATATACAAATGAGGGTGTGCATTTCGTAAAACCTAATTAAAAGAAACTGAAATTTCTTTAACTTTTAAAATCAAATTAAAAGTATATTATATATTACTTGTAAAAATTCAAAATGATCAAATCCGACTATTTGGTTCAATTCAAATTTTTTTCTATTTAAAATAAATTCACTTACAATTTAAGCTAAAATTTTTTATTTTTAAAATCAAGCTAAATCAAAATATACTTCAATTTTCAAACTCTATTTATATTCTGTCAAAAAATAATTTACTTTGGTAAAATATTTTACAAAACAATATTTTTTAAATAATTAATTTATATTTTTGATGACAGTATAAAAAATTAATTGAAAAATATATTCATGATATTTAACATATTAAAAATGTCAATTTTAAATAAAAATATTAAAGAGTTTAAATTATTATAAATTTTAATTAATTTTAAAAATATGATCCTAAAATGGAAGTTTTATAAATTTTATGATGATTCACTGGTGAGACCGATCATTGATAATCAATAATGGTCCGGTGGTGACCAAAAATTATCATAAACTAGTCGTCTTTCCGCGCTATGTGCGGAATTAAGTAAAATTTATTTTATAAAATGTTACTCGTAAAGAAATAATATTTTTAATTTCTAAAATTTTATCATTTATGTATGCTTAATTTTGTCATTTATTTATGCTTAAGTAATTAACGAAAAATATAATTTTTAAATAAAATAATCTTAATCGGTACATTCCTAAAAAATAAAAGTGAAATTCACTCGCTAAAATAATTAAAGAAAAATAAAAAAAATGGTCAATATTAAGGGACTTGAATAGGTACATACATCTAGAGTCGGTGCCAATTTTATACATATGAAAACATTGAATTAACGATGAACTTTCTAACACTGCAATCATATTTTAAGGGACTTGAATATTGGATATGCATACAAATTGAAAAGAAAAATGTAAGTTAAAGAATAAGAAAAAAAATTGATTCTAACCATAATGGTTGTTATCATCCCCAAATGGTTTGACGATATGAGTTAAATTACCTATAATAACAAAGCCATAAAAAAAGGATTAAAAATTTGAGCACTCTCCCACATGAAAAGTCGGTAAAGAATGGTGAAAGAAATATAAATGATATTTTTACCAATTATAACAATCGAATGACATGAAATTAAATTTTATTTAATCAATTTAAATGAAAAAATTGAAAAAAAGAAGTTAATCAGCTCCTAAAACTGAATGATTTCGTTAAGAAAAGACTTTCTCTGAATGCATTATTTATATAGAATAAATACTCTAATCATATGTACAACATATATAGGATTAATCATATGAGTTTACCTAATATGAATTAGAGACTTTGGATCTTGATGAACTCCACACACTCTCTTGCATCAGTCAGTAGGAGTTCCAATCATTGACAATCTGACATAAAGAGAATACCTACTTTAAATATAAAAAATAAATTTTTAGTAAATAAAAACAGAAACCTACTTTAATTTGTTTATAGTTTCAATCACACGACCCTGACTCCAAAATAAATTACAAATAAAAAGGTGTGTGTATATATACATCATATGATGCACAACACGCAATTTTATTCATAATTTGTATTTTTTTAAGAATGTATTCTCACCTACATCAAGAGTATACACCACAAATGAATAATAATGTGCTTGTATTTAAAAGTTAATGTTATAAAATTGATATTAGTTATTTACACTTGAGATGGATAATTGACACTTATACCCATTAGTGTATACTCTAACGGGTATAGGCAAAAATTTTCAGATTTATAGTCTAAAACTATAAATAAATTATAAGATGAATTTTACCAAATACGTAAATATAGCATCCAACATTCATAAAACTAATTAAAATATTAAAATAATAGTGAGATTTATAAAACTATAA
>CANYLF010166626.1:0-13129 GCA_948193215.1 Bocquillonia castaneifolia
GGATTATCTCGAGACAATGGGTGCTCTTCACAATTAGATGAATGTGACCCATATTCAGTTCCAGAGGGCATTTAACAGTTTACCATTAAAGGAAAAGGAAGCTCAATGAACCTTGAAGAGCCGTGATGACCAGATAGCGTGTCTTATAAAAGATTTACAGGAAGTTAGGGATAGGCTAGAGCCGTTAGAAGTTGAGAAGAGGAGTTTAGCCATCCAAGTGCGAGACTTTGAGGAGAAGTTGGATCATTCTGTGGGTCTTCCTACTGCCGAGAGGAAGTATTGTTCACATACTACTCAAGATACTATAAATTGCATCCAGGGGCAGGGAGATAGAATTTGGGAGCTTGGTCAAATGGTGGTTTTGAGCTTAACTCAGGCTTTGACGGAGGTAAAAAACCGTTATATGAAAAAACATCTAGGCCAACCTGCCAATGCTGTTGACTTCTTGGATAAGCAATTTGCTCATCTTGTGGGTCGTATTACGGTCGATCTTGAAGCTACCAAGAAAAAGGCCTAACTACTCCCTAGAGGAAGGCGGGCAAATTCATCCTCATCCTCACCGGTAGCCTCAGGAGGCGGCCTTTTCCCAGATCCACTTGCCCCGATAGGCCTCTTCCTTTTATCCCTTTGAATAAAGAGAACCCTCACGGATGGAGGTGCCCTGTCAATGACTGTTCTGTTAGCAGGAGGTTTGACAAAGGCGATTGGAGGATCAGAAGACCTAACATTATGAACAGCCCCTCGGACCATACCGGACTGATTGTCTCTAACACGAGAGGCATCTCCCCCACCAATGCGAGGCATAGGGACTTTGAAAGTTGTTCCCACCTCTACAGCAGCTAGTGTAGGAGAAGTAATCAACTGGAAAGATGCCACCTCTTGTGCCAAACCAGACGCCAACCCCGAATGAGGAGCTATGGGGGGAGTCACCCCCTCTCTTGTCAAATCGAGTGAGGTCCTAATTTTTTCTTTCCCAAGTAACCTGGTTGTCCCGGGAAGCTCTTTCCAATTGGAGGCAGACAACCACCCTTCAATCTAGTCTGAGGAACGATCGAAACGATGGTCACTACCTGTAGAGGAAACTCCATGAGGAGTTAGAGCATTCCAGAAGGATTGAAACTGGGGATATTTTATCAAGCCTTTAGCTATTCCAAGGTCAAAGGGATAAGATATCTTCTCACTGTCACGAAAAAGTCAGGCAACTTGAACCTGGTTTTAATCTAAAACCAACTTAGGCTGTCTTATAACCCTAGACGAACTCTCTTCCCGGTGAAGATACGCCTGCATTAACTCTTTTGCAGAATGTTAGATCCTCCAGACCATCTCCTTTATTTTTTCATATAACTCGAGTTCGTGAGGAGTAGGACTGTCAGCATGGCGGTCTGGAAGAGTGGCTTTCCACAGCTTAGGAAGGTCATTAAAATCTGGATGCTCGATGTAGCCGTAGCGTCCTGTCCAGGAAGTCCCCCTATTAGAATCCAAAGCAACAAATGAAAAGTGCCAAGGCTTTAATAAAACAAAGGCACTTGAGCCACATCGAGTCGGGTAGTAGTGGTGAAGAAGGCGGTCAGTCGTAAGCAGCTCCTTTTGTTTTGAAAAGAGCTCTTGAAGTGCCAACAACAGGCAAATTGTATTTGGATGCACTTGAGACAAGGGAACAACAAAATCCAGACAGAATGATGAAATGATAAAAGGAAGCAGGAACCGCAAACCAGACCGAAGCTGCTCATGGTAAAAAACTATCTTAGTGGGCCAAGAGCTATCAAACCGGAAACATCTCGACCGGGACAAGATAGGATAAAACCGCTAGGAATATGGTAAATGTGATGCTAGATTTCAAGATCGGCAGGCGTTGTGATACACTCCCAAGCATTCATTTTCAGACAGAGGCTGTTCCAATTTGGAGGATCAATCATTACAAGAAAACAGCGAATCTGCGACGGATTCGTCACAAATTTGCGATGGATTCAATGATTTTACGACCATCCGTCGTAAATTTGTGACGGATATTGCAGTCCGTCGCAATTTGGTCGTAAAATTTTGGCGCCATTTCGTGGCAAAAACTTGCAACTGATTGGAAGCAAATTTATGACGAATTGGCCGTCACAAATTTGCAACGGCCAAATTCCGTTGCAAATTTTGTTGCAAAATTTTGGCGCCAACTTGGCGGTAAAATTTACAACGGCCATAGAGGAAATTTGCGACGGCACTTATCCGTTGCAAATTCCATTGCAAATTTTTAAATTATCATTGATAATTAATATTTATATATCATAGCAATTAATAACTAAATATATCTTTTTCTTAATAATATATAATTACTAATTAATATAATTATTAATTATATATAATTAGTAAAAATTATGTATAATTAACAATTAATTAATATATTTTTATTAATTATATATAGTTAGTAAATAATATAATTAAATATATAGTAAGTAAATAATATAATTAAAAAAGTAATAAGTATATTTTTGTTAATTATATATAAATAGTGATTAATATAAATATATAATTATTAATTATGTATAATAAGTAATTAATAATTATATTTAGTTAATGATTACATAATAATTAATAAATATATTTAATTAGTAATTACATAATAGTTAATAAATATATTTTTGTTAATTATATATAATTGGTGATTAATATGAATATATAATTATTAATTACATATAATTAGTAATTAATAATAATTAACATTTATATTTAATTAGTAATTAAATAATCGTTAATGAATATATTTTTGTTAATTATATATAATTAGTGATTAAAAATAATTATATAATTATTAATTATGTCTAATTAGTAATTAATAATTAAATAATAATTAACAAATATATTTAATTTGTAATTAAATAATAATTAATAAATATATTTTTATTAATTATATATAATTAGTGATTAAAAATAAATATATAATCATTTTTTTATAAGTGAAGAATTTATTAATGCACAAGGAGTGGAAATTCCAAAATGAGGGTTTCGCACACTAAAGGCTACATCCCCAAAGAGGAATAAGGAACAACCTAAAATTAAGTGAAAATATCACCAAAGTTTCTATATACATCAATAGGAGAATAAGGAAAGGAAACATTCCTTTGCTTAAAAATAAAAACAGCTTGAGAAATGCATCTAATAATAGTGTCCTCTAAACTTTGGCAAACATTATGAAAAACCCTTTCATTCCTATTTTTCCACACTTCCCAGATAATGAAAAACCATAAAGCTCTCCATAGCTTGCTGTAGCGAGATTTAGGAATAAGATTATACCACAGAATAAGAAAATCTCCTACAGAAGCAGGAAAAGGCGAGTAGACACCCACTTCTCTCAAGAACCAAATCCAAAGAGACCAAGCATTGGGACAATGAATTAATATGTGGTCGATGGTTTCCATAGGGCTATAACAAGATGAACAGAATACTCCAGTACCTACATCAAATCCTCTAGAGCTGAGAAAAGCAAGAGAAAGAGCCTTCCCAATGCAAGCTAACCAGGCAAAATGAAGGATCCGAGGAGGAGCAACCGCTCTCCAGAGTTGCTTGAAACAACAATGTCGCGGCAAAGGGAAAAGGACAAGTCTGGCAGCCTTCGAGAATGCTGCAGGAGAGTAACCATTTCGGTTCCCAGCCCAAGTGATACAATCATTCTCGCCTGAAATGATAACCCCATCCAGCATTTGTGAGAGAGCAGCTAGCTGATTACGTTCTACCCCCTTTAACCTTTTACGACTTTGAAAATGCCAACTTTCAACAACCATTTCAGCAACTGAAATCATGCGAATGGAATGCACATCAAAAAGTAACGGAAACACATCTTTAATAGGACTACAAGGCAACCAATGATCCCACCAAAATAAAGTATTCTTCCCATTCCTCACAACATGAGTACAATTATTAGAATAAATATCCATCACTATCTGGTCTTTAACACAAATTCCCCAAAACATTTCAACTCTTTGTAGTTAATAACATCAGCACTGGAAGCAATATCAGAACTAACTTTCATTATTACATGCCATATGGAACTAGAACCACCACATTTTAACTTCCAAAGCCATTTAAGAAGCAAGCTTTGATTAGTGAGATTTAAAGGATTAATACCCAAACCACCAACTTCTTTAGACATGCAAATATCCTTCCAAGACACATAACACAAGCCTCTAGCGTTGCCATCCCCTTTCCAAAGAAAATGGGCCATATATCCCTCGATCTTTCTTTGAATAGTGACAGGCATATTAAAAATAGACATGAAATAGAAAGGCACACTATTGAGAACTAACATGAAATATATAATTATTAATTATATCTAATTAGTAATTAATAATTAAATAATAATTAATAAATATATTTAATTAGTATTTATATAATAATTAATAAATATATTTTTGTTAATTATATATAATCAATGATTAATATAAATATATAATTATTAATTAATAAATATATTTAATTAATAATGACATAATAATTAATAAATATATTTTTATTACTCGTATATAAATATTCATAATTAATATAAATATATTTTTATGAATCATATATGATTAGTAATTAATAACTATATTTAATTAGTGATTAATATAGTTATATGGTTATTAATTATATATAATTAGTAGTTAATAACTATGCTTAATTAATAATTAATAATTGATAATTATATTTTTATTTATCAATAATATTTATAATCATTAATAATATGATGATATATAGAAGTATAGAATTTATAATTAATGAGTATATAAAATGATGTAATTACTAATTAAATATATATTTACTATTACTGATAATTTTTTAATTAAATATAATTAGTAATAATTATATGTTTTTTAATTATGTGTATAATTAATAATTACTTAATGTTTTTATAAATAAAAGTGGATTGGATATATATACTTAATTGTATTAATAAGTATCTTATAATATAATATTAATCATATATACAATAATTATAATTATAATTATTAATTTTTTGGTTGAGTATAATTTTATATTTATATAATAAATATATTTTGATATAAGATACAACAGAAATCATCAACAGCATAAATGGAAGGCAGATTAAAGGAACTTCAAAGTTAAACGTGCTCAGCCCAGACCTACTAGGAAGTGGGGTGATTTGGCAAAAATAATGAGGTTTAAAGAGATAATTAATATTGTTTGAGGAGTATTAAAGGTGATTAAATAAATTAATTTTTTAAAATTAATTTTTTAAATAATTTTATTAATTTTTGTAAAAATCTATAAAAAAATTTGCAACGGATGTAAATTCCGTTGCAAATTTGCGATGGAAAATGTCAAATTTACAACGGATCCGTCCGTCGCAAATCACTATTTTTCTTGTAGTGTCTATATTATACAACTTAAATTCACACATTCATTCGATATGTATATTTATATTTATATATCATGTAATCAACACAAATGAATTCCAAACAACTTTCACAACACAGTCGTACATAGACAAACAAGGATGGAGGATGGAAGCAGAACACGCAGTAGACCTCTAACGCCCTATAGCCTTTTAGGCTCTCTTATTCCACACAGTTCACTTAAATCCCAATTATTCATCTAGCACCTGAGAAACCCTCCATCGAGCTAGCCCCAGATATTTACATCGTTGCCGCCCGAGAAACCCTCTATCGAGCTCACCACAACATTATCAATGATATGTAAAGGATCGGCGCTCGAGAAACCCTCTATCGAGCTAGCCCCGTCCTTACTATCCTATTATGTACCTGACTCATTTGTGCACACAAACTTATGACACCCACTAGATAGCTCGTCCTACGACTATCCTCCAACCATCAACAATCACAATCATATCACAACAACACAATCATATGCATAACAACATACATATCCGCAACAAAACAATAATAATAAATAATATATAATGTATACTTCATGCACATATATATGACTAGATTAATATCAATCGCACACATAATAAGCATAAGTCTAACTTAATGATTAAACAAATAAATATTAGCATGCAATTCTTCTAAATATAATATTAACTAACAGGTTTTGATGAATCCTCTTCCCTTATCAAATCCATTTCCAATTATTCCTGTCTACACCCCTTCAAGCTAATTAGCTTAATTGATCATTCACCATTTGTCGGAGCCACCGCAGGTGTCGGAGTTGGCTATCAAAGTCAAGAGCTTTTAGAGTGCTCTGTTCACCCTTCAAATCAATCTCAATAACTACCAAATTTCACAAGGATTGTCCTTAGACTACCATGAATTGAAAGGCACCTATTAGAGTTGTCAGCGTCGCCGGAAATAGAGAAGGGTATTTTCATCCAAGCTTGCTACCTGATGAAATCGTGAAATGGAGGCCGAGATAGAAGGAACTAATGTCACCATCATGTTCAGAAGGTTGAAGAAGCATGAATTTGACTATTTAGTGAAGAAAAAAGGTGAAGAAATGGTTTAGAAATTTTAAAAGGAAAACTTTAAAAATGGAAAAAAAATAAAATAAAATGAGGAAGAAGAAGGAGAGAGCTGTGTGGGGAAGGAGAGTGTGTTTCTTCTTTTTTTTAATATAAAATATCAGTTTTAGTCCTTGAAGAATGTTCTAGGCTCTTTTTCTTTTCTTTTCTTTTCTTTCTTTCTTTCTTTTTAAAAAAAATAATAGAAATATTCTAGACACTCAAGATTATTATTATTATTATTATTATTGGATTATTCTAGATAAATAGACTTTATTTTCTATTAATATTATTAACAAATAAATTTGTATTTAGTTCTCATGACATAAATGATTAAGATAATTAAACCATATAAATAGACTTCATTTTACACTTGCCCAATATATATACTCAATTTGAGAAAATATTATAATTTAACTAATAATTAAAATAGTCTAATTTATACTATAACACAAGATTAAAATGCACATTATTGGTTTTAAATAACATAAACTTTCATTCTCAGTTTTAAGGACATTTATTTTTATTCCTTAAATTTATAAATTTAAATTTTATATTTAAATTTTTTTTATAAGGCTAAAAATAAATTTATAATACTTAAATCAACAAATCATATTTATTTAAAAGCAAATATTAACCAATTATTTAATTATTAGAAAATCTTAAAAATTATAAGATTTGAACTCTATAATTACCATTAGAATTTTAGAAGAATTCAGATTATTACAATAATATATTCCAATAAAATTTATATAAAAATATTAAATATAATATTGCTATTAATAATTAATATTAATATATTTTATTATTAAAAATCAATTATTTTATCATTATTATACATTAACTATTAAAAATTATATGATTTACATCAATATCAATAAATATTTATATAATAATTATTATAATATCATAAAATTAAAAAAATAAATAATGAAAATTAAAAAAATATTTTTTTTATTCAAGTTCGATTAGGCTCGAGCTTATTGATTTGATTCATGCTCCAGCTCGAATTCGAATATTTTAATACTTGACTAGAGCTCGAGCTTGAAAATTTAGGACCGAATTTGAACTCAAATATCTTAATACGCGGCTCATTTATACCCCAAGTGGTGACATCAACCAACATGCTCACCTTTTCTTTTAAGGGCAAAGGTGCAAAAACATGACCAATGTTTACACCAAAGGACAATTTAACCATTAATGTTTAAAAAGGACATTCAGCAGCTGAAACAAGTTTTCAAGGACTTATTCACCACTCAACAGACGGAGAATCGTTTGGCTCTGTTAACATAATGAGGTGGCAACCAAGTGGGTCCCACATCTACAACAACATTTGCCACATCTCCACCTGCTACTTTGCCCTGCCTTCTCCACCTCCCTGTCACCACCAAAACAGTTTCTCTCCTCCCTCTCTATCTTGCTTAACCAGTGGAGATGGCGGCTTCAACAACCATCCTCCATCCGATGGCGGCAAAGGTAACAACAACGACAACAATAATAATAACATAAACAGTGGTGGATTTAACTTGTTTGTGTGTGTTTCATAGATAAAAACAAGAAGTTCATAAAGAAACCTTCTAGCTTGTTGTTCCTCTAATTTTCTAGTCCTGTATATAACTTTCACACCAATAACACTGAATTTATTACACAAAAAAAAAAACAAAAATGCAGCCAAATTGATCGTAGATAAAGATCACTGGACCGAAATTGATTTGAGAACTTTAGAGCCTTTCCTTTAACAAAGAGGAAAAAGATAGAAATGCCAATAACTCCATGATAATAAATCCATGGTAATGTTTGTTCCAAACCAGCAGTAATACACATCTGCACATAAATATAATAGAATTCTAAAAGGGTATTAAAATCAAATACCATAAACACATAATTCACCACCAAAACTCAAAAACAAGACAAAACGTTTCGCATGGAAAGAACACCAAAATAAACTTTTGAAAGAAACAGAATCCAAATTTAAAAAGAAAAAGAGTACAAGAAAAAAAAAGCCTCGGGTCTGAGATTTGAAATAAAATCAAACTTCCAATTACAGTCATAAGGAAAAGAAAGAGAATGGCTCTGGTCAAGAATATTCGAAAGGAAGAATAGAGCGAGAAGAAGAAGAAGAGGAAAGGGTATCCATACTTGGGAACTGATGGTGGTTAAGGGACTAACGAGAAATTTGGTCGATTAAACCGCCCCGCCATTGTAGAAGAAAAGCGAAGCAGCTTATATAGGTGAAGGTTGCTGTTGATGTTGTGAAGATGATAATAAAGATGGCGTAGAGGCTGCTCCTCTTGAACCCAAAGCTCCCATTTTTTTTTAGATTATTATTTTTTTATTGTATATAAATACAATGAAAATGGATTGATGCATAAAATTCCACCGTTGTTGTTGTTATTGATGTATATAATAATTATAATTATTATTAATAATTGATGCATAAAATGGATTGTTGCTCCTCTTCAATCTCCTTCGGTTGAGCAAGGGACTGAGGGAGGAGAAGATTGTTTTGATGTTGGGGGCAGTGAGATGGAGAAGGTAGGGGAGGAGAAATGAACGGTTGAGATGTGGTTTAGGGTTGATGTGTTGTAGATGTGGGATCCACTAGTTTGCCACCTCATTATGTTAACAGAGGCAAACGATTCTCCGTCTGTTGAGTGGTGAATAAGTCCTTGAAAACTTGCTTCAGCTCCTAAATGTCCCTTTTTAAACATTAATGGTAAACTGTCCTTTGGTGTAAACATTAGTGGTGTTTTTGCACCTTTGCCCTTCTTTTAATGTGGTATATTATGATATGGTAAAACACACATTTTCCTTCCACTCGAAAAAAAAATAACACACACACACATTTTCCTTTTTCATTGAATGTCGGATCCCATGGAACATTTCAATAAGAAGGTTTTGTAATTCGCATATAAAAAAGTTGATGTATAAATTAATAATTAATTAATACACATTGAAATATTAAAAAAATTAAATTGAAGATTAAAAAAATAGCCTATTGGCCTGTATCAATTTTAAATGTTGCACATTATGAATATGTATTTTCCCACTATATGGATGATAATTACACTACAGAATTTTATTAGTAGACGATTATTACCCTTAAGTTTTCTTTTGTTTTTAGAAATACGATAGATGAGAAATTGATAAAGGCTCAAACTACCAGTTTTACACTATTTATGGAATTAATTTACAATTCCAATTTTCCTGTGTTTGATTTAAATCAAAATTCATTTGGAATTCTAATTTTAAATTTTATGAAATTGTTATAAGTAGATCAAATCCTACCAAATGTAGTGGAATTTACAAACAAAGAATAATAATAGGGGGCAATATTTTATTATGACAAAAATACCCTTGAATACTTTACGTTTTTCATACCAAACACAAAAATTCATTTGCAAATAATTCTACATGTATGAAATTTATTTATAAATGAATTATATTCTTTATAATCGAGCCAAATAAAGCCTAAACCGGATGAAGTAATTAATTATTAGTTTATAATAGAGAATTGATTATGTGATCTAATTGATTCAAATCAAATGAGTTATTATTAGAAATCACTTTTAAACATAATTTTTTAAGATGAAAACATTGAAAATCACAATTTTCAAAATATTTTTATAACTTAAAATTATCATTCAATCCTTTTTTATTTAAATCAATTTGATGTATATAACATTATTTTTTTATAATATATCAACTTTTTTATATGTGAATTAAAAAAACATTTTTATTAGGATGTCTGAATTTAGACATATAATGAAAGGGAATATGTGTGTTTTTCGATATTAATACCACATTAAAAAAAAAGGAGAGCATATTGGATGTGAGTGTCAGTGTCACGACATATGTTTGACTTGGCTAAAATCCTAGTATTGATCGGATTTGGGAAGTAATTAATTAAAGAGAAATTTTGAATTGGATACAGGAAGTTTATGTTTGAGGACTCAAGTTTTAGTTTAGTGGACAACTGAATTAAATAAGATTTCTTTTAGGACATTTTATGCTTTTATTAGTTTTTATTTTTTTCATGGTTCAAGCATTTTATATTATTATGCAATTTTAATTCTCAGTTGGTTAGAAAACATTTTTTAGTTTGTTAATAAAGATTTATCTTTTTTTACATATTTTATTTATTTTTGGCCCTAAATAAAGTTTAGTTAATTTAGTTAATTATTTTTATTTGTGTGATATTAGTTATAATATCTGAAATAAAATTATTTTATCACTAATTCTTATAATCAGTATGGAGTTTCATTTTATATTGTTTTTAAAAGAGGGAAAAAATTACCATTATGCGCAAATGCGCGGGCAGTATACTAGTTAAAAGAAAAGGAGAGCATATTAGATGTGAGTGTCGATGTTACGACATATGTTTGGCTTGGCTAAAATCCTAGTATTGATTGGATTTGGAAAGTAATTAATTAAAGAGAAATTTTAAATTGAATACAGGAAGTTAATTATAATTCCGAGGAAGAGAAAGAATAATAATTTTGAATTGGATAGTGAAGTTTATTAAAGTACCGAAAGCCAGAAGGAAGGGTAATACTAATCCAATAAGGAATAGGATTTGAAAGGCCTTAATACTAATCCAATAATTTTTTTTTTTTGATAAGTGGTGGTGGAATTTTATTAAGACCATAAGATATGGTCAAAAGAAATTACAAAAAGTTTATAGGGCACCTAATTACATCATTTGCTAAATTCTAAAAATTACATTTCAGTTTCAAGAAATAAACTGCAAAATAAATGGATTTGTACAACACATCCTCTTGATTATCAAAATGTTGGAAAATAACCCTGTTTCGAAATTTCCAAATCTTCTAGGCTAGCATAAGCCAAAGGGATTTCCAAAAAGCTTTCCTTGTTTTTCCTCGAACAAGACCAATCCATTGCCTAAAGAAATCATGAGAAGAGTAAGGCATTATAAATGAGTAACCTGCCCAACTCAGAACTGCCATCCAAATTTTCCTTGATAGATTGCAATGCTGTAAAATGTGATATTGGGACACAATGTGATCACAAAAGGTGCATTGAATGAGTTGCTGGTGAAGAATATGTCTAAAGGATAAAAATTCCTTTGAAGGCAAACAGTCCCTGAAGCATAACCATGAGAAGAATCGGGTGGTACAAATGCTTTCCAAGCTGAGTTAATGATATCCATATTGTAGTGAAGTCGAACTGAAAATGAAGCTGTTGTCCATGTAGATGAGGAGTATATACCAGTAGTATCAAGCTTCCAAATCATCTTGTCCGTAGAAGAACTAATAGGCCAAATTGTTGCTAAGCTTTCCCACAGCAAATTAAGGTCTTCCACGTCTGAAATTTTGAGGTTTCTTGTCCATGCAGGACGTCCCTCATACTGCATGAAGATGGAGAGGCCTTTCTTTACAGTACTATTTTTATTAGAAGCTAATTGGAATAATCAAGGATAGGAACTAGAAAGAGTTGCACTCCCTAACCACATATCATACCAAAACAGAATAAAGGAACCATCACCTACTTTAAAGCATACCTTGTCAATAAAAATATTCCAATTGTCCTCCTTAAGAATGCACATCTTCTTAATACCTCTCCATATTGGTGAAAGAAATTTACTTGGAGTAGACCTAAGCTCCTCCCAAGTAGAGAAAGAAGAATCCTTAGAACCAATCCTCCACCAAAAAGATTTATCATCTAGAAATCTAAATTTCCAAATCCATTTCATAAGGAGAGAAGAATTTCTAGTGATTAGAGGGCAAATTCCCAAACCTCCTCTCTTCACAGGAACACAAACTTCATCCCAAGCAACCTTAGAGAATGCCCTACCATTTACATCTCCTTTCCATAAAAATCTTCGCATAAAACCCTCCAATTTAAAAACCACTGATGCAGAAATAGGAAATACAGAAAGCATGTATATAGGCAAACTAGCTAGCACAGATTTAACCAGGGTCATTCTACCTGCATATGAGTGGGAGGTACCTTTCCATAGAGCAAGTTTTTTGGAGAAGTTGGCCACAAGAGGATTCTAGTCTGATATTCTAAGAGTGCGATAAGTGAGAGGTAGCCCCAAATATGTGAAAGGCATTTGCTCCACCTTACACTTTAGGATTGAAGCACACTGAGAAGTAAATGATGAAGGAACACCCACACCAATTAGGGAGCACTTAGAGCAATTAATAGATAGCCCTGAGATTAATTGAAAACATCGAAGCACCCTTACAACATTCAACAATACTTCCTCATCTGTTGGAATCAAACATAGGGTTTCATGTGCAAACTGTAACAAAGAAACAATTTCTCTGGATTCACCAATTTCTATGCCTTTAATAAAACCAAGCTGAATTGATTTATCATTACATTATTACTTTTTAAAGTAACACTAATATTTTATTTTATATTAAATTAATGCAATATGCAAACATATTATCTTTATTTAATTAATATTAATCTTATTCTTATATATTACTTAACTATATTTTGTGATTTAAGTATATTTTTATAATATTTATTTAAAAATTAAATAGTTAATAGAATATTTTTTGTACAAAATACTTGAAATATCCGTAAAATATATTTCTCAATATTAAAAATATTAATATAAAAGAAACTAAAATACACTATTCATATGTTTATTCAGATATTATTTCATTTGTCAGTACAATCAATCTAATTTTTCTCATCTAGTTTTGTTTTTTT
>CANYLF010166990.1:0-13288 GCA_948193215.1 Bocquillonia castaneifolia
GGTTCAACCAATCACCAATTCACGGTTCAACTAGTTCGACCGTCCGGTATGATCCATTTTTTAAAAGAGTGACCGGGAGCATCAATTTACAGGCACGAAACATCTCTTGAGACACAAAAATTATATATCCAATTTTTATCGTGCTTGTTTGAGTAGTAGCAATCATAAGATTTTCTATTATCACAAAAAAATCGAGTAGAAAATACTTTTGTTGAAAATAGCAGAAAGAAAAGCAGTGAGTAGAATGAGAGAAGATTTGATGACATCTTATAAATTGTTTCAACACAAAACAAGAAAAAGGTCTCTCCAATTGTATAAACCATTGGAAATTCAGTTCTCATCATCTTTAGTAAAATCGAATCCACTACAATTTTTTATTTTAATTTATCGATTTCAATGTGTGTATGAGTTAAATTCAGAAGTAAAAATATCACAAATTGCATAAAATTCATCAAGTGGTCAGACAAATTTACTTAGCTATATAATAGAAAAATGAAATGATCGATATAATATTAATCGGTGAAGTTGGTAAGTAATGAGATGACTATGTGATTCAGACAGCAACAACTTGACTAGGAACGGCTTCAAACTTCAAAGTTGTAAAACACGTCATGCAGATAAACCCATACATCAATCAATGAATAAGCAATCTCAAAGGCAACAGCCAATTTTGTATTTATAGTTTTTCATTGATTATTATCTTTGTAAGAACACATACCTTCACGTAACAAATGTACCCACAGCCATTAGATTAAACAATATCTGTGAAATGAACGGTGGATATAAAAAATGAGAGAACGGTCAACAAACGAGTGCTTATATATGTACGTACTTAGCAATAACAAAATAAGAGGAAAATAAATAAATATGTAAATAAAAAGAAGTAGATCAATTTGTATTGTTGTTAAGGAAAAGAGAGAGCCAAACAAGCCCTTATCAAAGGTCTATCATTAGCTACGAAGGGAAGCAGAAACAGACAATTGATTACTGACACTGCCAAACTGTTTTTTTTATTATTATTATTAAAAGAGAAATAAAGAAAGAAAGAGATTGTGTTTTTCAAGGCAAAATCCATCGGGCACCCAATTCGGTACTATTACAACTCTCTTTATTCCTCCTGTTTTTCTTTTTTTTTTTTTTTAATCGAATTTTCAAAATTTGTACAAGCCAATTTCTTGAGGTATATATATGTTGGTTGTTTGTGTTTGTGTATTACTACTACTACTACTATTATTATTAACGTTGGTAGCATCTGTTCTTCCTGCAGAATTGGTGTAATAGTAGTGATAGGTGATTGATTAATCTTGACTTTACTGAATCGGGTTTTATTCAAAGTTGTAACCTTTATTGGTGTTGGATTGATTTTTAATTGTGAAGTTATGTGAAATTATATTGGTCAGGTATTGGGGAAGTGGGTACTTCATTAGGTCAATTGGACAAAATTGTGATCTTCTTTAATAAAGTTTTATTGAGTTTTTATCTTTTTCACTTTCGGAGTTTTTTTTCCTTCTATTTTCTGCTGGGTTTCAGCAGAATTTTCTATCTTCGCGCGCCATTGATAATGGTCTGAATTTAAGGATTACAGGTGGGTCTTGCCTGAAATAAAAGGTTAAATTTCTGTTTGTTGTAGAAGTTATTCACTTCATTTTGGGCGGGTGGGGAGGGAGGGATCCACGACCTCCGGTGTAAAGCTGATAATTGGGGGTTTAGTTGTTGAGTTTATGTGTCTTTGGATATTAAAATGTGCATTTTTCAATATGTTACTATTGCTATTCTCTGGCACTTGTTGAACAGTAATGGATAACCGGTCTGGTATGTTGGCTTCACAGTTTCCCAGTATAAAACAAAATGAGTACATTGGATGCAACAAGAGCTGAACTTGCGTTATTGGTTTTGTATCTGAACAAAGCCGAAGCCAGAGACAAGATATGCAGGGCAATTCAATATGGTTCCAAATTCGTGAGTAATGGACAGCCCGGTGCTGCCCAGAATGTTGACAAATCAACTAGCTTGGCCAGGAAAGTTTTCCGTCTTCTTAAGGTTGGTCATCAACTAATTGTATTTGTAATTTTGTATCCACAAAAATCGTAAACCATTAACTTTAGTCGAGTCACAACTCATATATGGTGTTGCAGGTCTTGTCTTGAGAGACACATTGCCTAATGTATTAATTTGTGCCCTGAAGGAATGAGTGGAATGAATGATAGTTAATGCTTTTGTATTATTTCTTTCATCTTCTTGTGTTGGGAATTGAATTTAACAGATTTATCATATATCTATTTCAATCTGATACTGTATTTATTCTCCTTCGATTTCCTTGCTGCCATAATTAATGCTGCTTAACCTTATTTGATTGCAGTTTGTCAATGATCTGCATGCTCTTATTAGCCCAGTCCCTAAAGGAACTCCCCTTCCTCTTGTTTTGTTGGGGAAGGTATGAGCAAACTGCTACTTAGTATTATTTTTTTATTTTTAATACACATACATTGCTGTCCTTGTTTCTTCTTTGTGACTTATTTTTATTTGCTGCTCATTTCAGTCCAAAAATGCACTGTTGTCAACTTTCTTGTTCCTTGATCAATTTGTTTGGCTTGGTAGAAGTGGTATCTATAAGGTAAATTTTGTGCATCCAGAATTTAGGTTTCATATATTCTAAATTGGATTCTTTGACACCAATAATTTTTTTCCTCTTTTTAATAGAACAAAGAACGCGCTGAGCTGATTGGCAGGATCTCTCTTTACTGTTGGATGGGATCTTCTGTCTGTAGCACTTTGGTTGAGGTTTGTAAATTTCCTTTTTAGTTCATGGCCCTGCAAAATATATGACATCCTTTTTCTTTAAAAAAAGAAAAGTAATAAAACAAGACAGAGAAGGAAAGAAAGAAAAAGGAGGATGAGAAAGGGGCCTTTAGCAGCTATTATTCTTTTTTATGATATGTGTATAGTTTATTCATCAGATTGGAGAGCTTGGAAGGCTTTCTACATCACTGAAGAAGCTAGAGAAGGAGCTTCAGAACAGTGATAAACATGAAGTATGTATGCTTTGTCATGCGATTTTGCTGACTGATACAATTATTCTTGTACAGAATTCCATTCTCATTTCTTTATCTACTGCAGAATGAGCAATACCGTGAAAAACTTCAAAAATCAAATGAGAGGTCGCTAGCCCTTGTTAAGTCAGCCATGGATATTGTTGTTGCTGTCGGGCTACTTCAATTGGCACCCAAGAAGGTCACTCCTCGTGTAACGGGAGCCTTTGGATTCGTTACCTCGTTAATCTCTTGCTATCAGGTAAAATTGAAGTCTTTGAATCTGTTGGTTTGTCTAGCGTTCTTTCCTTCATGTTGGTGGTACTATGTGGTGGGTGTCTATAGGACTGTATATTTTCATTATCTTATATGAAACCACTTAAGATTTCATTGCTTAATGTATCCCAAAGTCTTGGATGGGATGGGATGTTATATGTTCACTGATGGACTTTGCATTCTGTTATGCAGTTACTTCCAGCACAACCGAAAGCCAAGACGCTGTGAAAGTCTGTTCTGCTCAGGAAGATGTAATTAAAATAATTTATTTAAGACTTGTTGGTGTAAGCTTTGAGCTATTTGACATATTCTAGGTGACCTTGATAGGTTCCTTACTATTTAACGCCAGCTTAGCACCTTTATTGTCACAGTTCGTTATGCTCCTTTGCAATGGTAATAATGTATTAATCTCATTTCTGGTGGTTAAATGAAATTTGCATGATTGATCTTTTGGGGATGTAGTTGCATCATACATTAGGGTTGGAACTTGGATTTCATTTTAGGTATGTGATAACAATCTTTTTTCCCTTTTATAAAAAAAAAAAAAAAGGCAATTGCTAATTGCTGCTGCAAGAATTCAACCCTAACGAGCTTTCTTGCTTCTCTCTCTCTCTCTCTCTTTTAAAGCACTAAATGCATTATTTTGATCTTTAACATTGCTGCTACTAGCACAACTACTATATGTTTTTTTGGCCATGTAACTAGTAACTACTGGCCTAGCTAACTGCATGTTCAATCTGCTACTATTGTCGATAATACTATCTATGGATTGTTGTAAATCTATAGGCAGATCTCTGTGAATTCTTCAGGCAAACAATGAAATAATCAGGAACCAAAAAGTAACAACAATTTGAAGCCAGAAAATTTCATTCTTTGAATTGATGGTAGGAAATTGTGGAGACATGCTACAAAAAAAAGAACATAAATTCTAATAAAAATAAGAAAACATTCGTCACTGACAGTACTACATCATCACAAATTTGTTGATGGCTTCGGATATTTACCGAAAACTTCATCTGGTAGCTAGTGGTACCCGTCACTAAAATGAAGCAACTTAGGCATTGCTTAGTTGGCACTAAGTTGCTTAAGGAAGTTAAACTTCTCATGAAGTAGAATCGTGTGTTTACTGAGTTAACTTTATTATTTCTTCCTAGATAAATTTTCCGGTGACTTGAGCAACATCTTTAGTAAAATCTAAAAAAAAAACTATATTTCTCTAATAAGGTTTGTATTTAAAAACATTAATATCTTTTTAAATATTTATTTTGTATATTATTTTCTTTGTCATTTAATAAACTAAAAAAATTGTGTAATAAATTAAAAATAAGAACTTAACTTCATGAGAAATTTAAATAAAACAAACAGTTATAATGAGAAGTTAGTAGAAACATGTAATCGATCTGAGAGTTCTAGTTTTGAATCCTCCTTTCCTAACTATAAAAATAAAATAAAATAAGTAGTTATTATGAACTTGTAATGAGAAGTTAAAAATAAAATAAATAGTTTTAATGAATTTGTTGAGAAGTTTAACTTCGAAGTATAGGAAGCTTGTTCTTAAATATGGATACTAAAGAGAATGTCAGAAAGTTAAACTTCCCAAGAAAATATAGGAAGCTCTCTTAAATATAAGTACTAAAAAGAAAATAAAAAATAAATTATATGATGTACCTAATTATAGTTGCATCTCGGCTTAAATGCACTCACGGTATTTGAGTTTTTCAAGTCGTATTGTGATAGTCATTTTTTTTATTTGTAATAAAAAAATACCTGAATTTTAAATTTTTTTGTAAAACAAAACTTCCACTTTTAATGTCTGACCACCATCTTTTTCTAGAAAAAATTCATTTTAATGGATTTTGATATGAAATTTTTCACGTGTCAAGAAAAATACAATCTAATTTATAAAAAAATAAAAAAATATTTTGACCATGAAATTATTTCTTTATATTTTTAATTGAATAAAATTGAGAAATTCATAAAAAAAATAGAGAAAAGGTTCAAATGGTCATAATTTTGGTGAGAGGTAATGATATAATATTCTCAATTTAATGGAATAAAATATGGTAAAATTTAGTTAACGGTAATAATACTATTAACTAAATTTTACCATCTTAAGTTTCAATAAATTAAGCATATTTTATTATGACATCTCACAAACCGTTTGAATATTTTCTTTATTTTCTATGAATTTTTCAATTTTATTCAATTAAAAAATATAAAACATAATTTCATAGTCAATTTTTTATTTTTTATAAATTAAATTTTTCTTGACTCGCATGAAAAATTTTATATCAAAACTCATTACAATGAAATCTTTTTAGAAGGGCCTTTTCAGAAGGAGGTGGTGGTTGAGCACTACAGAAGAGAATTTTGTATTATAAAAATTAAAGTTCAGAGCTTTTTTATTACAAATAATAAAAAAAAAATAATGACGTTACAAGTCCAATTAAGTGGTTGCATCACTCATGTGAGGATTTGGGCGATAGATACACTTAATCGAGCCAACAGATCTTAATCTCCAAGTCAATATGAAAAAATATGTTTTAATAAAATATGCAAGACCGTATGTAGCTGGCCTCTAAAAATGACCGAACGATAAGATAGACAAAAGTCCCATGCCGACGAGGCGTCTAATTAGTGAATGTGGCCTATTGAAAATTGATGTTTTTCCCACTCAAAAAAAAAAAAAAAAAAAAAGAGGATGTTTTAAGGTTACATGCATCCTTGTGTTGTGTCCCATCATATGATGTCATAACTGGTAGAAACACAAACATTCACATTTACACATCCATGAAAAACCAGAAAAAGAAAACAAAAGGTTACAGAAGAGAGATTTGAGCGCATGCATGACTCAGTGTTGAACACCTCAATGTTCACTCTCGCTGAGAGGTTCACATGCCAATTTTTATTTATAAGCCCAAAACAACGGACCACAAAGACACTTTTTATTTATAGAAATTAGGCTCAAGCAGCCATCTCTTCATCTAATTCATCATCCTCATTCCAATCATACTCAACAATTACACCTTGTCCCCGTAGCAAATTCACTATCTGCTCAAGATCTCTCACACGCCCCTCTAAGAAGGCAATAGGAGATGGGCACGAACCATTTTCTGCTGCACTTGGCAGTGTATAATTTTCTGCTTTTAACACAAACTTTCCAGTGGCATCAATTCTTTCAACGCTAAAGGGTGGTGATAATGGTCTGCCCACTACTCGAACATGAGAAACACTGCATTGTGAAGGAAAGCACAACAAAATCAGAAAGCAAAACCACAAAAGAACGTCAACAATCGTTATGGTATGTGAAATATTTTGAACCCCGAATATAAGATTGTCAGTGAACTACCATCAGAGATCATACATAAGTCGAAGTGTCTAAATTTACATTTGCAAACTATGGTGCACGCTGCTTAAGAGGGAGAAGTCCCAAGTTAAATGCCCCTTACAATTTCTGTTATTCTCATGACACATGACAGGCAAAAAGCTTGTGCACGGCCTATGAGACTCATGCATGTAAGAGAACGCTACACAGTTGTTCTATATAGCCGTAAGGCACAGACAGAGCTAGCATAAATAAACACTATTATTCTAACATGACAGGATCTAATAAGGCAGAACAGAATAACAGAAAGCTAAACATGCCATACGCTGAAGAGCACTGAAACAAACCATATGTAGAATAATTCATCCATATCTTGTTTTTGAACTCGACCCAATAGTTCCACTTGCAAAATTCCACCAATGCAAAGGACAGGTTCTGGAAGCTTGAAGTTCTGCAGGCGATTCTCCTATTCATGTAGGAAAAGAGCAATATGAGTAACAAATAGCAGCAACAGGAAGCCAATTCTCTGAAGTTTTATGTGACAGGATAGTGCTCTAAACAAGTTTGAAATTCTGATTTAGATCTTATTCTAACATAGGCAAAGGAATACCAAATTGGTGGTGAAAATCACATTGGATAAGTTTGTGAAGGTTGATCAGTAACACGGTGCTCATTTGAGCTGAGAGATACTTGCATTCCATTTGACGAATAAAAGGAATTTCCCAACAAAATGGGACACTTGTATTGTTATGTATTTCCAAAGTAATATAGATTGCAAAAACAGAACTAATTGCATTCATAAGATGTTGGACTTGCAAAAGATACATATATTGGTATATTTGGGCCCTATCACTATAGCAGTACAAAAAACAGCTGCATCCATAAAGAAGTGGGAAAAAATAAAAACAGATACAACTTACCTGAACCATTGCGAACTCCGGTGAAGTATAAGTCCATACAAAACTTTCATCAGCACAAAAATCGCGTGGCTCATTCATGGGATCATCCACTGAAGCTTTGAGATGACCCATCCGAAAGCGCACTGATTGTGCAGAATATATTGGTTTACCCCACTGGAAAAAAGCTGGACACAATAGCACAATTTGTGTCAATGAAGAAAAGTAAAAAAACATAAGATAAAACAAGTTGGAGACTACAAACTCAGAAAATTCTAGAAGAATAACCTTGAAAAGGCTGTACACTGATTTCTGTGATTACACAAACATCAGCAACCAGCTTATATGTTAGTGTCTCAGGCACTGCAGGATTACTTTGTCCTTTGCTCGACCAGTATGAAGCTCTCATAGCAACTCTGTCTCTTGGCTCCAGGGTGTTAAGAATGCTTTCATCGGGATAATTATCAGTGCTAGAAGCACTTATTGCATTTGAAATGCACTCTCGGAGAGCAAAGGATGTACAACCTTGTGCTAGAAAGGCATAAACTCTATGCTCTCTCTCCATCGTTTCCCATTCCACAGATTTGCTGCATCCAACTTCCAATGAATTTTTCATATCACACTTTGGTTCAGTGACACGATCCACATTCTGCAAGCAGGGGAACATCTTCAAGCACAGCTTCTTACAAAGACTGTTTGCAATCACTGAAAAAACATAACATCTGATCAATAACAACAGTTAAAATAACTAATCTGAAAGGGCTCTAAGATTTGCTCTATTGAAAACCTTCAAAGCCCACCATCACTTCAATTAAGGCTCTCATCTTTTTGTCCCTCGTTCCACGCATAAATCTCCAGGACACGTGTATCTATTTAAATTTATTTCCTCTCTGACACATTCAGACTAGCATTTGGGGTTCAGCGACATGTTGTTGAAGGTTTGTGTACATGTGAACAAAGTAGAATCTACCTACATCTCTCAAGAGTCGATGACTAACTTTCATTATGCATAACTTCTACAGAGAGCCTAGAATCCTATGACTAATTCTTATTACGCTCAATTTGCAGAACTTTATTAGCAAATATCACTGTTATAGTTTTGCCAGTAACATAAACACATGTAAAATGGCAAAATATTGAACACAAAGTAAATGATCCACTTCATGAACACTAATTCATATAAACGCCACACATTCACATATAAGAACTTGAAACTCACCCATCCTGAAAGCAGATTTCTCATTTAAAGAGTCAAATCCAAAATGCATACATCATGATGATTACTTACCAAAATGTCGCCAAGAGCGTGAAACAGAACTAACACGAACAATATCAGAAGGATCCTCCAAACACATGAGAATCCTCATCAAAGTGTCATAGTCAAGCCAACTAAAGAAATCAAAACGCGTCTCCATTGTAAGCAATCACAACTACTCCTCGTCTTTCTGATAAGCAAAACTAAACTTCCCTTGTGGCCAAAATAAGCCAGCCAATCTAAGAAACCCACAGGAATAAGCAAAACCTTTCTGTCTCCGGGGAAACCTCAGATTCTGTTTTCAGATTCACATTCACAATAACTAGTAAGCACCTCAACAGGCCAAAAATTATATTATAGGAACAACACAACATCATAAACACACATTATTTCACATCACATGACAGTAAAGTTAGGATCTTTAGCAATAACAAGGCAAAAACTTAATACAATTTTTCCCAAACTTACACCCTTTAGGCACAAACACAAAACTTAGAACCCACATCAAAAAAAAAAAAAAAAAAATTAATGCACCCAAATGAAAAATGAGCAAACCTTATATAACCCTTCAAAAAATTCATTGTAATCAAAAGAGTGAGCATTATGAAGAGAAAAAAATCTTTAATCAAATAACTTCGTGCTGTAACACAAATCAAATCAATGGAGATTGCAATCATAAATTATATGTAAAAAAAAATCCTACAAAGATTAAGAGAAAATAATAAAGAGAGTATCAAATTGGTACCTTTCTCAAACAAGGCAAGAAGGAATTTCAGAACCCTACCAAATTAAATACAAAAGTTCATTTTTTTTAATTTATTTTCTTTTTTATGGTGATTATGGTGACAGAGAGAGAGAGATAGGTTCTCAAACGGAAGGCAGAGAGAGTATGAGATACTTCTATTATTTTTATATATAGGTTTTTTTTTTTGGTACTGTATGTATAGTGTCTATAAGCTCATTATCATTCCTTTTCCTATTTTTTTAGTATTGTCTGAATGTACCTTTTTTAATATTTTTATTTATTGTAATTTTCTTTATCAACTAATAATTGTACTTTTTTATTTTTTAAATCTGATTATATATTTTATAACATGGGGACGTCCTCATTTCCTAACCATGGAGCCTCTTTTATCTTGTACGCTGGTTTTTTTTAGGAAATATCTTGTACGTTTTTCTATAACATTTTAGAGTTCAAAATTTAGAGAGTTTATGCGGTGACTTGGTTGTTTTAATTAATTTGTTTCTATTGTTTATCACAAAGTATTTAAAATCATTCAATAGTTATAAATAATAATCTTCATCTAAAATTAAATGTACAAATATAAAGTACAAATAAAATAATCATAATCTTCATCTAAAATTAAATGTGCAAATATGAGAGAAGCTGTAAAAGATGAGAATAGAGTTTGAAGCATAGAAATTGGGAACCATCACATAATACTCACTTAGTATTGTGCATATAATGTTTTTTCTTCTTATTATTTACACACTAAAATTCTATGGTGACGTTTACTATTTATTTTGCTTTTACTTTACTTTTTAGTAATCACTATATAATTAAAATGTAATTAATGATCTAATGATAGTTATTTAGAAAGTATTACTTTATATGGATAATACCAATTTGATTCTGTTAATACAATGTAAAATTTTGATTTTTGGTTTCAATTTGATTTTTTATGTTGTTAAAACAAATTGAATCAAAAGCTGAATTTTATTTAATATTTTTTTATTTGTGGATATTTTTCATTTATTCTTAATATATGTATAAAAATGTAATAAAATATTTTAAATTTGAAAAAAATAAACTAATTGAATTGAGATAAATCAAACCATTCAATTTGATTCAAGTTGAATTTCTAAACTATTTTTAATCTAATTATTGTTGAAAATTATAATTCTACGTAAGAAAAGATAATAAAAGTTAATATGATATATAAAGAATGTAAATTTGATTCTAAAATAAACCAATCAGTTTCTTACGGTCTCATTTGCGAGTTAACACTTTCACAAGTTGATGAATTTCTATATTTACAATATGAACTCCAGTCTGATTAATATAATCATGGATCTAGAGTGTGAATTAATGTCCTCATAATTTCTACATATTTTTATTTTTCTAAGTAAAAATATATTGATTTTGACATGATCTGGACTCCAACGGACGGATGCTAGGTATTGAAAATATCGTACCTGCTGAATGTCAATAGAATGCACCTATTGTTGGGGTGTGTATTGTGTATTAGTATTTGATTGTGTTATGCTAAGAGTGAAGATCACTCATTGGACTGTTGGATTATTGCATCACATAAATATAAATAGTCTTCTTCTATTCTTTCTACAAGTAACGTTAAACCGCAATATATATACATGTGATGTTTAAAATCTTTTATAAATAATTAAAAGTTAAGGATTTCAAATTTGGCACCTACATTTATTGATATCCTTAAAAGATATGCCTAGGATGAATTTGATTTTCTTACATTTTTTAGTTTTGACTAAAATTGTAATGTTTTGATACAGTTGTTAATGTTCTTAACCTATCACAATTCTAACGGTTTTTGACTTATCGTACCTAAGGTTAATTGTTTATTTAAGTTTTTTTAATTTATGGTATAATTAATCTCTAATTAATCTAAGTACTCTTTAGTATTCCTAACTTCTAATTAACTCGAGTGTCTCTTGAATTACTAAGTTTTTTTGGTGAAGAAGAAAAAAAATATATATATAAGAGTGATTGAGGTGACATTGTTCATCATTCACTCATTGCTTTCATTTTTCTCTACTAACATTAAACACTTAAATTGCCATGTTGTTTTGAAGAAAATAAATATATATCCTAGCTCGTGGGATAGTCTCCTTTTTTACCCTTTCAATCCATTTTTGTGGTAACTCCCTATACTATCATTAGAATATATAGTCACCAAAGATATGATATTCTAATGATAATGTAGAGAGTTACCACAAAAATGGATTGAAAGGGTAAAAAATAGACTATCCCACAAGCTAGAATAGGAAGGAACTCATCTACCGTCAAAAAAAGTATTCAATGGCTTAACTTAAGATGGTACGTTATTTATTTTTGATATATAATTTTTAAATTTAAAATATTTATAATATCTATTTTGTTGTGTGACTTTAATTCTCTTTTGTTTTATATTAAATAAAATCCTATTAGATTTTTTATTCTGATAAATATTATTTTTCTAAAACCTTTTTTAATTATATTTTTTCTACGATTTGCATGATATATTTACATATGCACACACACACATAGTGATTGAGGTGACATTGTATCATTCACGCTTTACTTTTATTTTTCTCTACTGACATTGAACTTTTAAATTGTCAGGTTATTTTAGAGAAAAAAAGAAAAATATACATATAATTACAAAGATATGATACTTGAACGGTGGCGTGAGGATCTACCACTAACTAGAAAGATTGGAAGGGTGAAAAATAGATTGTCTCAAGGGCTGGAATAGAGAGAAACTCATCTATCATCAAAAGAAAATGTCCAATTGGTTGAATTGCAACTCAAGATGATACATTAATTATTGATATATAATTTTTAGATTTAAAATATTTTTAATATATATTTTGTTGCATGACTTTTTTTTATACTCTTT
Organism: Bocquillonia castaneifolia; assembly: GCA_948193215.1. NCBI lineage: Eukaryota > Viridiplantae > Streptophyta > Magnoliopsida > Malpighiales > Euphorbiaceae > Bocquillonia > Bocquillonia castaneifolia. The sequence goes on from CANYLF010166990.1 coordinate 12,414, forward strand.
TATCTTGAATTTGATTTTTTATTTTTAATAATTATTGTCACAATTTTAATAATATTTATTTTTTAAAATTTTTTTCCCAATTGTAATTTTCTTTTGTGATTTTCATGAATTTTTCTATTTTATGTTATTTTTCTTAATTTCTTTTAATTATATATATATGAAATGTTTAAAAATATGTGATTTTATTTTTGTCATGTATGATTTAGAACATTTTATAATTTGTCATCTAAAATTGTTGTAAGAGCTTTAAAAACATTTTAATTACTTTAAAAAAATTCATAATCTCTAACTAATTTAAATGTGACTTTAGGTATTCGCCTTTAATCAATTTAATTGTCTTTTGATATTCTTAGTCTTTAATTAATTTAAATGTCTATTAATTATCATTTTATTTATTATTTTTAACTCTTCAATTATCAAGTTTTTTTTTAGGGAGAAGAAAAAAACATATGTACGGAAGAGAAGATCTCTCCCTCCCTCCTTCTCTGTCTCTATGACATGAATATGGAGATGTTTAATTTTATTTTAATTAATTATATTGTGAAATAATTTATATAGTATATTACTAGAAAAATATTAAACAAGCACAATACTTTTATAAATATAACATATTATAAATTCCATTGACTTCATATGTACTACGAATAATTTCTCTTGTAAAAAAATATATCTATTATGATAACAAAAATAACATTAAAAAAAATTTAACATGCTACACTTCACCAATGCATAACACTAGTGCTAGTTGTATGTTTGTTTCTATTAAACATGATGATGTCTTATTATAATTAAGGACTAATAATTTCCGCATGTGATTACCCATTTTTTTAGAAGAAAAACTGAAGAAAAAAACAAAAGAAATAAAAACCAAATCA
>CANYLF010167205.1:0-11113 GCA_948193215.1 Bocquillonia castaneifolia
AGAATTGTTTAAGCCTTGATTCAGTTTTTTTTTTTTAAAGAACAATGCGCAAGACCCTAATGTGTAGAGGGTATGCGGCCAAGATACAAGCAAAAACACACACACAAGGCCTTGAGATAATGTGGACAGCCTTGGTTTGTACCCAGAATTTTTTTTTTTTTTTATATTTGAGCTGAAAAATTTTGGCCTCACACACACACAATGGAAGTGCGGACAGCCCTTAAAGAAAATCAGAAAACAGCCTCAAAAGCGAAAAGAAAACGAAGAAAATTTAACCAAACTCACAAGTTCGGCTCTAATACCAAATGATACGAACCTGAACTCGAAGGATACGTTCAAACCCTTATTGATGAGAGGAATAAACCGAATAGACAATATCATGTCCCTATAGAACGCACCCTTACCCTTAATTCAGATTTAACACCCAAAGATCAACTTGTAGTTTGCAATTAGATGGAATTGTTACCCTTAGCTATAGATGAACTAAGAACAACAATTATAACAAGATGAATTGTTTAACAACCTTGAAACTAACAAGCTAGAAGATTGTATAAACAAGTAGATGTGAAATCAAACTAATCAAATTAATTTAATTTTAAGCAATTCAAAAGGAACACCTTTAGAATTAAAGTGCAACGCACAAGGTTTTGCAAAAGCAAAGAAATTATTATTAAAACACTAGTCTTGGCCAAATGGCCTGTGCTCTTTTTATATAGAGCTTACAAAAATAAAACATAAACCTAATAGACTAAGGTTGGCGGCCAGCTTTGCTTGAAAGCAAAGTAAAACAAATTAAACCTAAATCTAAAGGGGATATGCGGCTGCCTATTAGAAAATAAAGAAACAAATCATAAATCCTAATGTAAAAATAGATATTTGGTTCAGCACATCCTTAATTATAGGAATTAGATGACTGCCTAAAGAGAAACAAGGAAATAAATCAAATCCAAGATACATAAGGAAACCTAAAATAAGATAACTTCCTAATTATCAAAGGAAAAACTATAAAGGAAACTAATTAACTCTAAAAATAAGGAGCATTGCGGCTGCCCAACTCCCACACATATTAGGGTATGCAGCATTGACTTGTGTGATGCCCTAATGTGGACTTGTTGACCCCTTGACTCCCTTGACCCCCTTGACCTGTTGACCAAGCTGTTGACTTTGACCATGACCACTTGACTTTGTTGACTTCTTCGATTAAGCTTGTTTAACTTCGATTAAGCTCACAATCTTCAAAGTTTTGTTATCATCATCAAATTCCCCCTTGCATGACTTGTTCAAAATATGTTCAATGAATGAAATGAGAGCTTGTTTGAACTTAAATTTCCTGGCTCGAGTCATAGGTCCTTCAAATGTGAGTGGATCCTTGTTTGCCTTTCTTGGTGCATCCTTGATTGCATCAAAATTGTAGAGAAAGGGTTGAAGATTTCACCATAAAAACTTCAGAGCATTTGGAGCTGTATTTCAAAAGTTGTGGCAGTTTTAAGAGGCACATGATCGTGTGTCCTGCATATATACACGATTGTGGGTAAGCTAGAAAAAGAAGCAGAAGCCAAATGAAGATTCACATGATCATGCACATGGTGCAGACGATCATACATAAGGCTTACACATGATCATGTGTCCAAATGCATGATCGTGGCTGACCTGATGACATGATTTTTGAATGAAAACTAGCCATTTTTTTTATGAGTAACGGCTCTATTTTGCTTGGAAAGCTATATAGACTCATTTGGGATATCAAAAGCATTAAGAACCATGTTCTAAATCATTTTAATCAAGTGAGAAACATTCTTGAAACATCATCAAACTCCAAATTATCAAAAACCCACTTATTCTTGTATGTAAAAGAAAAAAATTATCTTTATGGGTTCTTAATTCACTCTAGCCACTTGTGATTGAGCCTAATCTTTGTGAGTGAGTTAGAAAATCTTATTCTTTTATACTATTTCATTATTATGAAAGGTTTAAGTGTTAGCCTAAGAAACACTGGGATTTTGGGTTTTCTAGAGAGAGAAAACACTTGGAGATCAAGGGTTGAGTGTTAGCCATAAACACTTGTTAGGTTGTGTGTTAGCCTTTGAAAATGCATTTTAAAGGTTAAGTGTAAGCCTTGATAAAATACCTTGTAAAGGTTTGAGTGTGAACCAAAGAAAACACTTGGGTTTTGATCTTGAACCTTTAAAAGGATCAAAGTTAGTGGAAATCTCAAGTGCAAGCTTAGGGAGTGGATGTAGGCAAGGAGTTGGCTGAACCAATATAAATCTTGTGTTTGTTTTCTCTCTTCTCTAATCTCTCTACCCTAAACTCTTTATATGTTTACATATTAATTGTGCTTGATTGCGATTATTGTTTGTTATTGCTTTAATGATTGAGTTGCTTCCACTTTGAATTTGCAAGTTTTTAATTAAGCATTTTAGTTTGGTTTTTGAAAACAACCAATTCACTCCCCCTCTTGGTTGCCATATGGATTTCAAATTCAATTTAAATATCGATAGATAGGATATATTGTAAATTGCATTTGTTAAATTACATGTTTGATTTGACATTTTTTTCCCTTTTTTAATTTCTTATACCATGGGCTGTTAACATTTTACAAGCTAAATTTCTTTATTTTATGGGTTATAATTAATTAGACTTTTTATTTTTATTTTATTTTGAACTTGTATAAATAAGTCACCAATAATTATATAACATAACTAATTAAAAACATAAAAGTTTTAATTATAAATATTTGCAGTTTTAAAATGAAAAGTTAATTATTAAACTACTATTAATTGTTATTGCAGGGGTTATAATAATTATTTATTCCTTTTTTTAATTAAATTTATGGATAATTATTTTCATCCCAAGCTATTTTAGGTTTGGAGGCTTTAAACACTCTGTTATTCTCCTTCCATCCAAAAGTATATGCACCTTTTCGATTTTCTATTAGAAAGATCAAGTGCAAGTAAGATAAGTCCAATGAGCAACCTGTATAGACTTAACAGATGAAGACATTAGAGTGGCAAGTATAGAAGAATTACTAGTCATATGGTCAATAGCCCCTGAATCAATAACCCAAGTGTCAGAAGCAGTAAAAACACATGTCAAACTAGAATTACCTTGTCGAGGAGACATTTGAGAGACATGAGAGGCAGAAGGTGGAGAAGTGTCAGTAACAGCAATCTGAGCATATTTCTTATTTTTCTTCTCAGTTTGTTTAAGTTTATACCACTCCGGATAGCCATGCTTCTTCCAACAAACATCTACTGTATGCCTGGTACTATTGCAATAAGTGCAAAAGAGAGAATTGGAAGCAGTAGAATTCACAGGAATATAAGGAGTCAACTGAGAGGTGCTCTTTTGGATAGTTAGAGCTGAAGCCTCAGAATGATTTTCTGTTCCCATGGTGACTTGGCTCTGCACTTCACGACGAACTAAAGAGTAGGCTTCTTCCAAGCTTGGTAAAGGGGAGGTAGCCAAAATACGACTACTAACTTGATCCAAACTTTGATCAAGACTTGCAAGAAACATATAGATGCGATCCTCTGCCATACGCTTCCTTTGTTTCTCAATATCAGCGGCACATGTCATGTCATTGGGCCTACGATAATCAAGCTCCATGAAAATTGAATTTGACTCATTATAATATTCTAGGAGAGGTCGATCACCCTGGCGTAATTGAAATGACCTCTTCATCAGTTCATAGACTTGGGAAGAGTCAGAAACACAAAGATAGCTCCTCTTAACCGCATCCCAAACTTCTTTAGATGTCCCATACTGAACAAAGTGTGACATTAGATTATCAGTCATGGAATTAATAAGCCAAGACTTGACAAGGGCATCTTCAGCTTCCCATTCCTTATAGCCCGGATCATATTCTGTAGGTGTAGCCTTTCTTCCAGTAATATAACCCTTCTTCTTCCTGCCAGTAATATGCATCTCTAAAATCTTAGACCAAACACGATAATTAGTACCATCCAATTTAATATGGATTGGAGAAGAGGTCTCATGAATGGTCACCGTCGAGAGTTTCTTGCTATCAGGAATCTCTTCGTTGTTAGTTTTAGTAGACATTGATTAAAATTAAATGATAACTAGAGTATAGGGTTAGGCTGGAATTGGAGATAGGAAAGAAGCACAAGAGAGAAAAAAATTGCAGCTAGATGACGGCTAGGGTTTGAATAAAAGAAGGCAGGGGAAAATTTTTTCTTTTTCTCTGATACCAAATTAATAATTGACTGAAAACACACTTATAGTTTATTTCATAAATCTCAAGGTATTTATACAAGATACCTAGACCTATTTAAGGTAAGTTAACTATACATGAAAATTATAGGAAATAATTACAGGAATATTACAGCTATAATTTCTAAATAAGTATATAGCTATATTTGCTAAGTAACAAGTATTGAAGAGGACTCAAAAAAGTTGAAGAAAAAAAAAACAAAAGAAAAACTAGTTGAAGCTTGATGATCTGCTCCATCTATTTTTCAAGTATTCTTCCATGTGTAGGACATTTCCTTGATCCATACTGCTATGTGAAGTAGAATCATCATCAGTTTCGAGCAAAGCAAGATTCAGGTGCAACTCTGCACTAGAATGTGGATAAACTTCATCATCATTTCCATATTGGTTTTCATTATTATATAAATCCTTGTTTCCAAGTGTTAGCCATATTGCTGTATCTATATCCCCTTTGAGGAGCTTCAATACCTGCCAAAGGGAAACAGGAAAATGATCATATTACACACTCTGCTACAACTCTGATATTGCAGCAAGCGAAGGTATACGAGTTTTACCTCGCTCATTTTAGGACGCCGCCTAGCTGCTCGCGTAATACAAAGACTTGCTGCAAGAACCATTCTTTGCATTTCAGCCTCGACAAAACTTTGGTTTAAATTCGGATCTAGTATACCTCTTGCATTTCCTCCATCAATTTTCGGCTTGGCCTAATCAGCGAAAGTCAGCGTTACAGGTGCGTATACATACAGAAGATTAGCATTATGATAATGGATGAGATTCTTACCCACATGATCAAGCTTTCTTGGCCCTTGGGATTTTCATGATCTATTGATTTTCTTCCTGATAATAATTCAAGCAGAACTACACCGAAGGCATAGACATCCATCTTGTCGCTGGCTTTCCCATACATGAAATATTCAGGTGCAAGGTATCCGAATGTTCCTACCACATCGGCTTGAGTCATACTTGAGGAAGATCTTGGCCCCCATATTGCAAGTCCAAAATCAGCTAACTATTTGACACAGGAGTAAGATTCTTGTCATCAATTTGCAAGGGGCAAAATGAAAAAAGAGAATATTTTGGTCTGTTTTTCACCTCACCTTTGGTTCAAACTCATCCGAAAGAAGAATGTTCGAAGATTTGACATCTCTATGAATCACAGGCCGAGAACATTCGCTGTGTAGGTAATTTAAGGCTTCAGCTATCTTAACAGCTATGTTAAATCTTACTTCCCATGATAATGCAGATTTTTCTCTGTTACTTCCTGGAAATTCGACAGGAATTGCAAATGAGGATTGTTTCGGTCAGTTTTAACAGAGAACAAAAAAACATTTTCTCAAGGTTTTTACCATGTAGAATGTCTTCTAAGCTGCCTTTGGACATGAAATCATAAATAGAAATGAGATCATTATCTTTAATGCAAACCCCCACGAGCCGTGTGATGTTCCTGTGGTTCAACGAGGAGACAATTTCAACTTCTTGAGCGAAATCCTTCAACGTTTCGTGAGATGAATTTTGAATCTTTACAGCCACTTGTTTGCCATCAGGCAGAATCCCCTTGTATACATGGTTGCATCCTCCTTCCCCAATCAAGTTTCCTGTCATAATATTAAACCAGTGACTAATTATAAGACCATGATTAGAAAGGAAAATTGTATCAATCAGTATGTATTTATCTGGTGATAGAAACCTGAGCAGAATTTTGAAGTTGCAGTTTTCAGAACCTCATAATTGAACCACTTGCAATCAGATGAGTGCACTTTCAGCAGAATTTCCAAGCCATTATGCAGTTCACCTGATGCAAGAGAACTAGTACTGCTTCTCTGCTCCGAGATTTCGCTTCTCTCTGATTCTGATGCTCTCTCTATAAATGAACCTAGAGGATGTCTCTGCGAAGAACGAGCAGGCAAGTTCTTTGCCCACTGGACTACGGACAATTCCCTTGCCTGCAGGTTCTCTTCATTAGCTGAATTCGCTCTTCGAAGAAGCGGCCAACCAGGCCTCTGATCCAAAATATCTCCTCTAAAATGTGACGTTGATCTCCTCCTACTTTCCTGAGGAAAGCTTGGAAGGTTCAAAAGGCTCGGAACTTCATCTCTTGAACCTTCACTCCCATCTCTTGTTAGCACTTCAAAACTTGACAAATCAGTATCCAATTCAGTGTCTCCGAATTCAGATTGAACTTCATCGGACGAATGACATTCGATTACGCTTGGTTTCGGATCCTGACAGAGGCCTAACAAAATAGGAAGCAACATTATTATTATTATTATTGTTGTTATTATTAGTCGTTGTAGGATTATACTAAACGGTTTTTAAGGAAATATTTATCAAACCTGGTGGTTGATTATTGTTGGACCTTCCAAACACAAATTTTCCATTGTGGATAGCCAAAACATCAGTAGTTGGAGGAAGTCGCTTGGCACAGTATCCAGCAGTAGAAGTCCAACCCTGAAAATGATATCTGCTTAGAATAATCAGAAGAAAAAAAAGAAAATTAAAAAAAAAATTAAAAATAAACTCAGAACTTTGAATATTTTCAAGCAGGCCTACCTTAGAGAACTTTGGCGGCTGATTCCTACAACTACAGCCACAGCATCTTGTTTTCTTGCCTCTCTAACCAAAGCCTGCCGAGTTGAAAACCCTGTGCAAACCTGACCGATAAGATTTATCTGCAACAAAAACTCAAAAAATCAAGTTCAGTTACAATTTCATTAATGAAACTTGAATTAGCAAAAGATTAAAATTTTAATGTAATCACTAATTAGCACCTTCCTCAGGGAGCATAGTCCTTGATATACTTCTAAATAATCATCTAACAAGGGCTTGTCTTTTGAAGCACTTTCTGCATTAAAGCAACCGATTAAAGGTACACTAACACATATACAAATTTAAACATTAATTAAAAAATAATCAAAGAGAAAATAAATAGTAGTATTACTTGAACTTCGACAAACATGAACTGCAATAACACAATCACCAGGTTCAGCAACTTTGAAAAGAGCCCAGTCAAGCAGTTCTCTGCTATGCCCATCAATTCTTATTCCGACCAAAACATTTTTTCTCACAAAAGCTTCAATTTCCTCTTCAATCAACATTTTCTTTTTCAGTTAATTATAATTATATCTTACTACTTTTTGATATTTACTGATAAATTCCACACTATGAAATCATCTATAGAACATTCTATTCTTCCTTCAACTTGCATAAATTCTGCAAATTTATTCTCTAAGAGAATTTTTCCACTTCTTGACATAATTAGACCTGCAATAATATAGACACATAGTTACACTTGCTAGGATAATAAATCTAATACCTCACTCTACATGCAAGGTTATATATATATATATATTACTTGTGAAATATAAATGCTTTTAAATTTATATAATAGAACTCTAAAAAGCCACACCTTTAGAAGAAAAATCTAAAAAAATAATTAATACCCACTATATCTTGAGAAATATATATAAACAAAAAGTGAAGAATGATGTAGGAGATGAAACAAGACAAACAAATAAAATTGTACCTAAAGTTTGTAGCCATTTTCCATTCAAACTCAGAAAAGAATATTAAATGAAATTATATATAGCCACCCACCAAAATATATATCACCACCCAATTAACCTAATGCAACTAATCTAAAGACTCATGAAATAATAATTATAAAGACGAAAAGAACAACAGAAAAGGATAAAAAGGTCGCTAATAAACTAAGGACAAGATTGTTTTGGTGACCATAAAGTGTACATAACATAAAATGAAATTAATGTTTCTTTTCTAAAAAAGAAGAAGAAGATAAATGGAAATTAAAAGAAGAAGGAAATTAAGTGTCGGCAAAGAAGAGAATTAATCCATAAAAGAGAAGTGGTTTAAAAATTTACGTTAATGAAGAGAAGGCAATTAATTAATCAGAGAAGAAAGGAGAATTAGAGAGAAGGGTTTAATTTAATTTAATGGTTGCATGTAGAATAATATTGATGTTCGTTCGTTACAGTTGAGGTTGTTAGAAAACCGGCAAATTTCGCGGGAGACCCCTGATATCCGGTCATTTCAGAACCTCTATATATATTCAAGCAAATCTTGCCGGTAATTTCGGCGCTGTGAGTTGGCTATGCCGCAGTCATTATGCAATTTCAAAATTTTGCTTTCGATTCATCTACGGTCCAACGGTCATAAATCATTATACATTTACATTTTATGTATATTATCACAATAATAATATTATGTACTGTTTATGCTGCAGCTGAAATAATGATCCCAAACACCTCATTAAAAAAATTATACCTATCCGACCTTTTTTTTAAAAAAAAAATTTTAAATTGCTTCGTCTCAAATTAGTATTGGAACATACTAATAAGAATAGTTTTTTAAGATTATAAAAGTTGATTATAATTATTAATTAACACAAATTAAAAACTAAATAAATTTAAATTGAAAGATAGAAATGTAGCTGTCACAATTTTGTGGTGATATTTAATCACTCTGTTCATTTGAAAGATATTGAGAAATTTTCTCAACTAATAATGTAAGATTCATATACTTTTTTATTATTAATTTTTATACTCCCTCACTCCCATAAAAAAACTTGCCATATTTCTTTCTATTGTGATGTCTCAAAAAACTTGATATATTTCAACATTTGTCACTTAAATTTCTAGTCTATCCTTATTAATGATATTTGTGAAAATTTCAATGCATTTTTTCTTTTTTAAAATAAGATAAAAAAAAATCAATATGTAAAAATAAAAATACAAGACATTTATACTTTTTCATAGTCTTTGTGAAATTGTTAAATATAACAGGTTTTTTTGGGAATAGAGGGAGTATATATATATTTTTAATCGAATTATACTCATTTATTTTAATGAAAGAATGAATATAATATCCTGATTTCCTTTTATTACCAAGAAAGAAAGAAAGAAGAAACTGCATGTTAAGAAGACGTATAGTTTATTTCCATTCGTTGGTAGTCATCCCCTAAAGGGCACTCAAACATTTAAGATTAGTGCCAAAATTCCCGGAGACGTAAATGTCAAGTTTGGAATTACTAATGTAATCGAAGTAGCTAGTTATACATATCCCCCTAAAGAGTACTTTGCCAAATAGAGTATTACTCACTTAATTGAGATACACATAATAGAGATGTTGACAATTGGTATGAGAAACGTGGTCCTTCAGAAATTTCTGCTAAAATTATATATATATATATATCTCTCAATATTAGGAAAAGAAAATCCATAATTAATTTAGATTGGTCAATTGGTCATGTTATCATCTTTTTTTTTTTTTAATGTAAGAATAACGGACCTTTTATCCATATGCCTTATTTTCATTCGAAAGTGAAATATACAGATAGGCCGAAAGTTTTAACCAAATCTTATTTGACTGGCCATATAGTAACACGTTTAATCTCTCCTCTCTCCCTCCCTTCGTTTAAAATTCTAGCAGCTCTTTTCTTCTAAAACTCTAACACTATGAATGGACCAAGGTAAGGAAGAAATGTGAATCAAGGGAACGGAATTGAGACTATTACACCCGAAATTGGGACATAAAATGTTAAATTCCTAGCAAATAATTGAATTTTTTCATCATCATCATCATCATCATCATCATCATCATCATCATCATCATCATCATCATCATCATCATCATCATCATCATTCTTAATATAAAATAAGGATGGATTTGTCATTTAATTAGGAGCGGATCTACATGTACCCAAGGGAGGCCAGTGCCTTGGGTCATGGACCGAATTTAATGAAAGAGGTACTGCACTCAGTTGTTTATGTCCTGAGTCACAAGTAATTCATGCCTAGATAATGAACAAAAACTAATCTATTTATATTCAGGGTGGAAGTTGATATATAAAAGAGGTATTGTACTTGATATTTTATGTTCGGAGTCATAGTATTTTTAGCAATAAATATTATTAATACCGATTTTTTTCGATAAAGATGTATACTAAATTGAATCGAAATAAAAGTTTTAGTTTGTACTTATAAATTTTCTTAATATTTTAATTTGATTTGGTTTTTATTTCGAGAAACTAAATACTTGAATAATTTGGTGTATGTCTAAATTATCATTTTTAAAAAATAATAGCAAATTCTTATGTGTTCAACAGTTCAAGTAGTTAGAAATTTAGACCAAATAATATCATAGAATATATATACTATACTATTATTTGGTCTAAATTTAATTCTAATATTCAAAATGAATTTTTTTAGCTATAATTATATTCATAATTATAGCTAAAAAATTCATTTTATTGTATTTGTCAAAATATATTATAAATTTCTCATAAAAATATATTATGAATTTAAAAATTGATAATCTGATCTAACATTTTTTTTTATCAAAATATGACAAATCTATCCGATCATCAATTTAGGGATTTAATTGATAAAATTAAAATAAAAATCAGTTATTTAGCTTACTTTTATAATTACAAATAGGTATAATTAATTGGAGAAAAAATTCATGATGAATTCTTATTTTTTAAAATAATTTATTGAGATAAATTTTTTATTTTGTTAATAAATTTATTAATTTTAATTTAACTATTTATATGTTATGAAATAATTATTTGAAATTTCTATACTAGTTTTTTTAAATTATTAAAAATTTAGTTAAACATTATAGTTGACCTAATGAATTGTGAATCTTGGGTTCGAATCCCCCTCTCCCGACTATAAAAAAAGTTGTAGTTCATTTTGATTTTATTTTCACTTATAGGCCATCAGTTTTAAAAACATGCCTAAATTGAATTAAAAACTGATTTGCACACTTATTTTTCAAAATTTTACTTGCAATTAATCCTAAAAATGTAAATTTGTAGGATTCAGATATAAATAAAAATGTACACCTGTTTATGATTAATTTC